>APFE031144261.1:277658-336536 GCA_000404065.3 Pinus taeda
GGAGGAACTAATCCCTTGTTGAGAGGAGCTATCCCTTTGAAGGAGGACTCTATCCCTTTGAAGGAGGAGCTGGTAACTGATCTCCATTGCACTATAAATTGAGGCATTGAGTCAGTGGCCAGAGAGGTTAGAAGCTGAACTTTTGAGGGTAAATGCTAGTAAAATCAAGACTTCCTATTTGAGCTTAAGAGGAGAGATCACATACCTTTTTGGCCCCATTAGGGAGTGAGTGAAGCTTGTCAAAGTAGAGGAGACTTCTTGTTGGACCCTGGAAGGAGCTTGTCCAACGTCAAGGCAAAGGTTGTAAGGTTTTTTTCTTTTGAATTAATACAATCAAGCTCATTTTTCTCAACAAGTATCTTACGCTATTTGTTTCATGGACTCCTTCACTTTCATGTTAAATATGTTTTATAATATTGGATATTCAGATGCTATTTAATTGTTTGCCTTGTTTGTGCTTGCAGGTTTGCGACGAAGGAACTTACTTGGATCAAAGGAGCGAAGGCATCTCCGAACTTGCGTTGGACATGAGGGAGGCCCTTAAACACATTTTTTTCCCATTACTTATAAAGCGCATTTAGAGAAAGATAATGTTTGGTTGGTTTGTTTGTTGTTAGGTCTTCATTAGATTCTAGGAAGGTCTGTCTTGTCTGCAAGATCGACTGATTCCACGTGACAAAATGGCGACTCCACCGGGGACTTGATTGTTTTCCTCATTTTTCTTTCACTTGAGAAACTTGTTTTTTGGTTTCTGTTTTTGGCTTGTTGTGTGTGGGTTTCGGTAGACTTAGTTGATTTAGCTTTGTTTTTATTTTTCATTACTTTAGTTGAAGTCCGCAGCCTGCGCTTATATCACAATGCGTACCAGTACGCACTTTGTTTTTGTGCACAGAGCGTACCCGCACCTGGGTGAGCTCTGCACCTGCGTACCCTGCTAAATTTTTGAAAATTTTGACTTTTTCTCTTTTATTATTTTTATTTTGTTTTTCGAGTAATTGTCCTTTGCCCATACCTGCATGCGACTGGTTGAAATCTTTCCTTGGATTGTGTTAACACCCAGGTTTTCCTCTTTGACTCCCATCTATTCGTGAAGGATTGGTAGAGCTCATCAGGGGTAGTAATGTTGTTTGTAGGCAGAGATCTAAACCATGTTCTCACATCCCCTGTTAAGCTTTGGACAAATATTCTCATTCTCACAGTTTCATCATCAATCTCATAATTTTCAAAATGATCTTGCATTCTTTTAGCATGTTGAATGGCAGAATAAGGTCCGGTGGAGTCAAAGTATGTTATTTTGGCCTGATAGTCTTGAGGTAAGGCCACTGGATTAGCAGGCAGTTGCAGAGGTGCATACCTGGCCATGGTTACTGGATTCTAGGGGTTAACTAGGACAACTGGGACAAGAGGAACAAAAGGTATCACAGGGACAGCAGGTATAGAGGGTATAACAGTATGGAATGGAAGAACTTGTGTGGGAGAAGAAGGGATTAGTGGGGAACTTTGGGATGTTGATGGGGAACTAGGGGAATTAGGGGTAGAATGGAATAAGACCTTGACTAGAGTGGGGATTGAGTCAGGAAGCTCTGGCTGCAGACTGATGTCAGCAAGTTGATCTTGTATTTGCTGGTTCCTAACAAACTTGGGGATTGTATTGGGATTTTCGAATATAGTGGGAGGGTTGGGGTCAGGGTTATTCCTTGTGTACCTTAGATTCTTCTTGGGAGCCAGCTTCTGAGCTAGTCCTACAAGATTTTGTGAAAACTTTCTGCAGCAAGGACTGGATAGGAGCTCTAAAGACTTTGCATATCTGTATAAGGTAAAAGAAGTCCGAGCCAGCTCTACCTTAGGCTAGAGATGTTTGTGTGGAAGCAGCTTAAAGGTGTCTTAACCGATTTTTAGACTGTGAGTGAGTGGAAACTCTTGATAGATATTCAGACCTTTAGATCCTGGAGGTCCCCAGCGGAGTCGCCATTTATGTTAACACCCAGGTTGTCCTCTTTGACTCCCAAGAGGATACGGCAGGGGTAACCACTAACCAATCTTTGGGCTACAGCTCCTAGCCTAGCTGCAGTCAGAGAGGGCTCTCTCTATAAGGTTGTGTCACTGCTTTCAGTGAAGGTTTTAGGCTAGTTATGAGATGAGTTTTGGTTGTTTTTGTGTTTGGTCGGGAGGATGCTTCCGATTTCTTTAAAGTATATCAGCAGGTAAGCTTAATCCATTGGGCAATGGGGTCTAGGACTGTTTTCTCTCGAAATCTTGATTTCGGTGAGGGGAAAAGCTACAGGGCCTGTGTGCATTTCATGAAACAAACTGTAAATAATGAGAGTGAGGTGACAACAACTAGCAAAGAGCAGTCAAGAATTCTTTACTTAAGCTGAATATTACAAAGAGGCTTGTTATTCAGGAGCAATTGCTTGAATTCCTAAAACAACAGTGAACTGTGATGACATAGTATTAAAGGTAGCAACGAAGAATTACTCTTTAAATACTGTATCAGAAGAAAACATATAAGATAGTTTAGATTGAGCTTAGGGTAGTCAATGACCAAATCCTGAGACTTTTCCTTACTATCTGGCTTTAAGAATGTGTAGAGAACGTGAGATACATATGGAATAACAAGAAACACAGATGAAATAAAGAGTCATGAGAAAAATTTATTGAACCATGTCATGCACAGGAATCCTGCCACTTTGAGCAACATCTTTGAAGAAATCCCACTGCCTTTTTGTATTAAACTGTATGAGAGTTTACAATATCAGTGTATCAGAGAAGAAAGAGATTGCTTACATCCGGAGTCCAACCCCTCCTAATCAAAATGAGGGGGAATATATAGAAGTTTGTTACAAAATATCTCAGGTATGAGTCATCTGAGCGGAAAAAATATCTCTTACATTCGGACAGAGAGAGTAGATGAGAAGTTATTACAATCTTTAATGAGCTATAAAAGCTATTAACTGCTGTCAGAGCAATTTTGACATCTGGAGCTTTATGTAGTTGGTTGAAGTCGGCTGAATGCTTTGAAGTGACTGCTGAGTGGCCTGTTTGTGCGGCTGTGGGCTGTGTGTCCTTTTGTTTAGCTGTCTTGGTCCTTCTGCTGAATTTGCCTTTAAGTGCCTTAAATGCTTGCTTTATCCTCGTGCTGTCCTGTATCTTCCATCCTTCTCAAACATTTCATTTAGTCTTGATCCTTCCGTACGAAAATTATACAAACCATGAATTCCATTACGGGAACAAGCCTTTGTCTGAATGCTGAATTTCACATAAATGTCTTGAGCAGAGTCATCTTGAGGCATGAGGAAAATATCTATCTTCATTTCCATGTTATCCTTAACAACTGATTTTTGATCTAAGTCACCTGAGCTCTTACTCATATTATCTGCTTTAAAAGCATGTGGCCTCATAACTGCATTTGACCTGGGCTCCTAGCGACCGAATGACTGAAGCTAACGTGGCAGAATTCTGACCATGGATTGCCACCAATCTTCCTTGGGCATCTGATGTCTTCTGATTTTTATTAAAGTTTCATCAGCCTCTGTGTATTTGAAGAAATTGGGAGGAGTATCAAAAAGATGATTGACTTCATTTTCAATGAAGAATAGGCCTCCCAATTTATCATACAAATTTTGTCCTGAAGGAGGCCCTGTTTGTTCAGATGAACTGCCAGATGCAGTGATCTGATTCTCCATGTATGTCATCATTCTGTTGGTAAACTGTTCCAGGGAAATCAATTTTCCTTGAGTACTCAACAGACTGGGCAGGCCTCTTGCCTGTAGCTCCACCAGTTTAGCCCTGAACTCCTCCACATCTTTTGTTATTTCAAAACATTTCCTCTCCACTGCCTGCACATAGCTTCTGAGTGTGAGTACTTTTTTGGTAAGGAGGAATGCTTCTGTCCTATTCGGAATGCCCATGGCCGCCAACTCTTCCTCCTCATGCCTGTTTAGGTAATCTACCATTCTATTGGCCTGATCTAGCCTATTTCCTAACACAGCTTTGGCCCTATCAATCTCTACCCGAGCTTGGCCTAGTAGTTCCATCTGCTGATGGATGGTCTTTATGGACTTCCACTGCTGGGTGATAGACTTGCTGATTTTGGCCCATAGAATTCTCTTTATTTCGGCCAGGGCTTTTTCTAGCTTTAGCTCCTTTTCCAAGGCCTTTATCCTATATCTCAGGGTCTTTATTTCTCTGCCCTGCTCGACCACTGTCATCTTAGATTTATCATATTCTGACTCCAGCTCTGCCAGTTTCTCTTTGGCTTTCTTTATCTCATCAACTTGGAGTTCCATTTGTTTGACAGCCTTGGTTATATCTTCTATGGATGGGTTGTCCTGTTGGCCTGTTGCTGTTCCTGCTGCCCCTGTTGCTCCTGATGTTGTTGCTGTTGCTGCTGTAGTGGAAGTTGTTGGAGGAGCTTGGGATGTGGATTCTCCCTGTTTGTCTTGTAATGCTCCTTCCAATTCCTTCTCCAACTCCCTTATCCTCTGATCCTGTTGTAATAGGAGGTCTAGCTGATCCTCCATCTTTTTCTGCTCTTGAAGCTCGGCCGTCTGAGGATGTTTAGTTGGTGGCAGCTTTAACCTCTTCTTTAGTGCCTTGAGGTCATCATCCTTTTTCTTCATGAGGGCTTTGACTCCTGTTGGGTCATTAGGATCATGTCCTAAGTCAACAATAATGTCCTCGAGTGTCTTTATTCTGTTGTCCTTGGCTTTGGAGGACATCCTTTCCACATCTAGCTGAGTGTTGGTATTTTTCAATGATTCCTTCAGCTCATAGGCCAATGTGGCCTTTTCCACTAGGGTGGCATATACCATTTCTCCAGCCTGCTTGTGGAGTTCAATTTGGTCCATTGGATGTATGTTTCTAGCCAGGACCTCCACCCTTGTCTTGATAAAATCTGCAGCACTTTTAGGCTGCGGTCCCTTGGGTTTGAAGTGGCTGAAGATCATCTTATCTTCTTGGATGTCATAAACTGACATCAGCCTCTCTTGCATGGCCGGTGTAGCATCTATGAACTGCTTGTACACCTCTTGCCTTAGAAGCTCATTTTGGGCCTTTATTTCTTTAAAAGAAGCCTTGGTGCTCTTTGGCTTCTTGCTTTGCTGGGACTGGGAGGCCACCTCCAAGCTGACTTGTAAGTTTTGCTCCTGCTGAAAGGAGCTTGTTCCTGTTTGGTGGCTACTCTCCTTGTCTTTTTCAATATTTAAGACATCATCAGTGATCTCTTCTACTTCAGGGGAATCTGCCCTTTGCCTTTTGGCTTTCGGCTGGTCTGAAGGTCCACTGAGAGGAGTGGACTCTTCTCTGTGTATTTTAACTCCCCTTTCTTCATGTGCCGGGGTCTGTAAGACTGGGGCACTTGACTGCTGCGTTTGAGGTGGAGGAGTTTGTAATGCAGGGGTCTCTGGCAGCCCATTCTGTGGCTTTTCCACTTGTTTCTGCTGCTGGCCTGTCTGTTGTTCTGTCTCCATCTGAGCCTCCTGGCCTGTTTTCTGCTGAGCCTCCTGCTCTGTTTCCTTTTCCTTCTCTGTTTCCTTGTCTTTCTGCTGTTCCGCTTGCTGTTGCTTTGTTAGCTCATCCTCTGCTCCCAATATGCCTTTGCCTTTATCCATGGCTGATGCTGATGTGGTAGGTGCTTGAGGTGCAGTCTTTGTTGCTGAGGTCCCTTGTCCTACTGAGTAAGGCAATCTGAAGGGTACCTGCTGCACATAATCTAGGTCAATAGTTTTTTCAAGCTCCTTGACATTCTTAAGCATTCTCTCCTCCTCAGTTAAACTCTCAGCTAGAGTATCTGGTTACCATTCTTGCAAATTGGCATATTGTTCTATGTGAGGGTATTGGCAATGCCTTATGGCTAGGAGCCTATACTTAGTTCTCCTAGCCGAGATGACTCCTTGAGGGTCATAAGGGACCCACCAAAAACTATAAGATAGCTTGTATTTGTCCTTTAGGATCAGATCTGCGTCCTCCCATCCTTCCTTCCTATTCATGATCAAAGGGCCCATTTCACTTTTGAAGCTGAGGTGAGCCTTTTTCTTGGAGCCATGGAAGTGGGTAAGGTCTGATTGAATCAATTGTCTGTAATATTCAAGTGCAAATAACCTCATTGGCACATATCTTGGGAGCCTATATGGGCAGACCTCACATCCATAGATCCTGAAGATTGTATGGTGCTCATATAGGTACCAGTCACCTATTTTGTTTTTCTTGGAAAGCTGCAGAGCTTTCTTTATCTCACTGGATATTCTGGGAGGTGGGGACTTCATCAGCATGCAACAGAGTGGGTAGACAAATTGGTCAACAAATTCACAATAGGTATAGGGTGAATTTGTGACTTTGTGATAGACTGAGGTCCAGAAGGTAATAGATCTTCTTTCCCCTGTATGATCCAGCCTTCTGAGGTAGCATGGGAAGGCTTCAGAGTGATAATACATGAACATGTGGTAGAGGTAGCCTGAATATCTGAAGACCCCCTGTCTGTCCACTTTGGTTAACTGATCATGGATCCTGTTGGCTATGAATTTGGAAAAGTTGTACTTTTTGGTAGGGGGATGATATGGGCTGTAAACAGACAGCATTGCTAGCATGGCTCTGTCTACATGCTCACTGCTTTGGTACTCCAATACATAGGCTATCATGTCCAGCAATAGCCTGCCCACATCATTGAATTGATCATTCAGATAGGGAGGGGGCTCTGTGGTCTGGCATTCAGGTTTCATGAAGTTTCTGCTAATTTTCTGTAGTTCTTCATTAGTTAATTTGTCCCCAGCGTCCATCAACTGATTCATGGAGAATGGGATCAGCAACTCTGTCTGATCAAAGTGCAACATTTTGTTTATGGACTCAGCATTGATTTGGAATAGGATCCTCCCTGATGAGGTGCTGATAGCTCTATGCTCGGCATCATAATATTCAGCACAGAGGTGAATGATTTCAGGGAAAACATTCACAGCAGGGAGACAGTAGTAAGGCAGGTTTGATTCCCAGACCCCATGTGTACCATGTCCATCCTTGTGGTCTTCCCTTAGTCTATTGAAGGTCTGCAAAAAGTCCCTGCTCCCTTCAAAGTCTCCAATGAGACCATCCTTATCTACTAGTGACAGGGCTTCCAGCTCTTTGTTTGTCTGACTCTGTGAGGCCATACTGATGGATGAAGTTGCAGGAGACGCCATGATGGGAGCTGGCTTGTCGAAGAAAGGGGCAGTGATTCAATCAGTGTTTAAAGGGCTTTTCACTTCAACTCAACTGCTAATACAGTGAGGTTTTCCTTTGCAGAGGGAGTTGCAGGCTAGATTATCTGTTTGCTGTGGAATTCACAGGGTGTGAACTGTCAATGTGAAATTTGCAGGGTTATTCAGGTTTCTCTGGTATAACAGCAAGTGGGCTGTACTTGGCAAAAGGGAACAATGACTTGTACCTCGGGAAGGTTTTTGGGGTTTTTAGCCCGCGAAACGAGCACTCGTTCACTGAATTATGGTTTTAGAGTGGTGCAGGTTGCTTGGCTGGCTTTGTGTGACAGGCAGAACTGTATTTGAAGGTTTTTAGTGGTGCCAAATGGTGAATTTTACAGTGAATTTACAATGCATGGGCGAAATGGGGAAACCGGCTAAATACCTGGAATAACTAGCTTGGACACTTGCGAGCAGGGTTGCGGAGGCTTGGCACCATGAATTCTGGAGTTGCAACGGTCGGAATCTTCAAATTTGCTGTCTGGATAAATTTTCGCGGCAGCTGGTTGTTTAACGGCTCCTTCTCTTAATCGCATGAAAACGACTTAAAACGGCTTGTTAGGCCGGTTATAACGTTGATTTTCGTAAAATAATGCGATTGGCGCTTTTCTGCTGATGACGTCAGCATGACGTCATGGTGGGCCCGCCGTACAGTGGTGACGAGGCGCTGACGTGAACGCCAGGGTGGCGGGACACGGTGGCGGGATGATGCGGTGGCAAGACTGTGTGGAGGGTGACGGGGCGCGGGCGCGAACGGAAGTGAGGTGATGTCAGGATGACGTCGGAATGACGTGGGAGGCAGAGTGGTAAGTAGGATGGTGGTAAGCGGGTTCCCCGCACCACCTTTGGAGCTAAGGCGGTAACGGGGAGAGGGCTCCGAACAATCTCAGCGCCTGCCACGCGTCCTCGTACGGGCCCAAAACCGCTTTCCCCGGACGTTAACGGTCGGCAGATCGGGGCGCAAGATCGATCGCCCACCCTTGGATCTTGACCAGCGGAGATCGGACGGCTGGCGGGTCCTCCGACGGGTCGTGCACGGTTGGAAGGGGCCCGCCGGGCAATTAAAATATTCATTTAAATAATATGGCCGGGAACTTTAGGATTTGTGGGTTTTTTCGGGTTTTTCGAGTTTTTTCGGGTTTTTCATCTTTTGCAAAAGGTTTATGGGTAAAAAGGGGTTAAGTGATGATTTTTCTTTGCAAATGAGGGCTGAATAAGCAAATTAACACAGAATGAGAGAGGGTAAGTTGAGAGGTTCATCAAAGTGACCAGGTGTCATTTGATTTCCTTTTTGCATAGACCATATGGCTATAATGCCAGGGAGGGATATTTATACATTGTGGGGTTTATACACCATGGTGTTTATAATACTAGGGATAGTGGGGTATAGGGAGCTAAGTAATAGAGTTAGTTGTTAATATGGATGGAACATATGGATGAGGGCTGGCTCAACCAAGTTTTCTCTGCAAATAACTTGGAATCAAGAGTAGATGAAAATGAAAAGAGTTTTACACAAAAAATGTGGCTTTTGGAGGCCATTAGCACCATGACAAAACTTTTGAGTTTGCTGCATAAACCAGTAGATGAAGGGGTGTTAGTAAGGAGTGATATACAAATGAGAACAAGGGAGTTAGTCATGCTTTAGTGTGCTGCTTTTCCTGTAGATGTTTCAGCAACTTTGGGCTTTGAAAGAGACAGCACTTCTGCAACCCCATCTACCTACCCAACTAGATTTCCTAGCATTTTTGTTCCTTCTTGGAGGGTGCACTTGGACTTGCAAACCCTTTCAATGCCTTTTCTTTTCATTGGATTTTTTTTTTTTGCTTTCCTTCCCTATCTAATACAACCCTTATTCCTTCCAAGGTCCCAGATTAAGCAGTTGGGAACCTTTGCTTCTCTACCTAGCTACTGATCTGCCAATTTTAAACAATTTGGACAGATTTCATTCTCTATTCTACAGCATAAATTTAAAACATGGCATGATCCAGATTAGGCTGTTGGACCACCCATCAAAATTGAGTTCTCATCAAACCTGAGACAGACATTGTTTTCTTAGGGAAATATGGGATCTTTGCATTTATCAAAGCAGAGCATATTTGGACCTTTGATATCCAATCATGAAATATGAAACCTATTGGTATAGGTATCCAACAGAACCTATATCCTGCATTCACATATTATAGCTTATGTCCCAAACCATGCTATCAAAAATGTTTTGACTCAGCCTGATACTGATGGAAGAAGAGGGAGATGGATTGCTAAAATCCTTGAATTTGACCTTGAAATTAAAACCACAAAGCTAGTAAAAGGCCAAGGCCTGGCCAAATTGTTTGGCTGAATCCAACTGTAAATTATTGGGGATTAATCTGGTTTCTGAAATATTATTAGGGGAGAATCCACAAGAACCTCCCTTAATATCAGGAGAGAATCCACAAGAACCTTCTTTGATATCAGAGGAGAATCCACAAGAACCTCTTCCTCTTAGAGAAGGGGAGAATCCACAAGAACCTCTTCCTTAAAATCAAGCCATTCTTGTTCACATAGATCACAAATATCTACTTTCTAATTGGTATTCTAATATTGTGGAGTTCCTTAGAAATTTTCAATGTTCGGCTGATCTTACTTTGAAATAGTGCAAAGCTCTTAAGCTTAAAGCAGTGAAATATTACATTATTAATGTTAATATATACTAGAAATACCCTCTTAATATCCTTCTTCTATGCTTAACTAAAAATGAAATAGAGAGATTTATAGATCAGTTCCATGCACTGTTTTCTGGTGGACACTATGCCTGGAGAGCAACATCATACAAAATTTTAAAAGCATGTTTCTATTGGCCCACGCTTTTCAAAGAAGTTGGAGAAAGAGTAAGAGGTTGCAAACCATGCCAATTATTTGCAGGAAAATAGAAACTGTCAGCACTTCCTTTGGTCCCTTTATTTTTCCATGCTCCTTTTCTACAATGGGGATTGGACTTTATAGGGGAAATTCATCCACATTCCAATAATCAACAAAGATGGATTTTAACTACTACAGACTATTTCACCAAGTGGGTAGAAGACATACCAGTTAAAAATGAAATTGATATTGTTGTAATTAAATTTCATGAAGAAAACATCCTATTAAGATTTGGATGTCCTCAACAAATTGTTATAGATAATGCAGCAACTTTCAGCAGTGTTAAAATGATTGAATTCTATCAAAAGTATTCAATCCTTTTACACCATTCTGCACCATACTATCCACAAGGTAATCGGCTAGTAGAGTCTTCCAACAAGATCTTAGTTAAGGTCATTAAGAAGACTCTTGAAGACCATAAAAAGATTTGGGAAAACCATCTTATTCATGCCATTTGGGCAAACAAAGTTTCTGTTAAGAGACCAACAGGTAAGTCTCCTTTCCAATTAGTTTATTGTAAGGAAGCAATTTTTACTACTCATTTATATTTACCTGTTATGAGGTTCCTCTTGGAATCCTATGAAGAAAATGATGATTTCTCAAGAAGAATTAATCAAATTATTGAGTTTAATGAAGACAGGGATGAAATTCAGTACAAGCTAAGGAAATACCAGAACAAGATGAAAGAACTGTTTGATAGAAAGGCTAGAGAAAAAAATTTCAAGAAGGGTGACCTAGTGCTCAGTTGGGATACAAGGAAAGAAGATAAAGGAAAGCATGAAAAATTTGACAACCTCTGGTTTGGTCCATTGAACATTGCGGAAGTGAAAGGGAACAATACATTCATCCTGCAGAATCTAGGAGGAGAGTATTCCTCATTGCCAGTCAATGGGAGATACTTAAAACATTACATTCAGTATTGATTTTTGTTTATCTGTCATCTATAAATATTCAGACAGTTTACTTTAATTTTGAAAATTTCAAGTGAGTATCTTCTTCGGCAAAGACTCCATAGCTCGAGGAGAAGGCACTTGGATCTGCTTGTTCTCTGTATCCCACACGGGGAAGTAGTCCCCAGCTGGAGCCGATGTTGTAACATTATTTAGTTTTGATAAGTTACCATATTACTCAAAATCATTTTAAAATGTTAAGTTAGGATATGGATGAAAAAGAAATAAAAGTTAAAATGTTAGGAAAATTTGATGTTTTATAAGTATCCATATCAATAAAATGTTAGGTGCTAGCTGCCCTAAATAAAGAAGGAAAAGGAAAATAAAATGCTAAGGAAGCAAAATAAAGGGAAGGCTTCATTTTATGTTTTTAAAAATGCACAGGTCGCTAGTCTAAATGCGCCATAATCAAACATCAACCGTGTTTTCATGTGCAGAAGAAAAATAAAGAAGTGCAATGGTTACTTTAGGGTTTATATATTAATTTTGGGTATTAATATTGTTCCTAAGTTTTAAATCCCTATCCCTAACTATTAATATTATCCTAAGTTTCAATCCCATATTACCCCTCCACTCATAATTCCTTTCATTTTCATTTTCCTACATTTAACCCCCCTTTTATATTTCATATTTCCCGACATTATGTTAAATACTTATTCCCGACCCTACCAAGTAATTTTGTCATGTCACGGTTAATCCCCTACCATTTCATGATTCATCTCTACCCATCTTCCCACATCCGATGGCCCGCATGCAACTTCGTCCCCCGCCCCCCTCGCCATCTGAGCGTTACTACCAGGGGGGGTCCGAAATGGGTGGTATACCAAACTGTGCCTGCCCCTACGTGGTAGCTCCATAGAATTTCGGACCCCCCATGAGTGAAACCACAAACCACTTACCCCCCCACTAAAATCTGATTCCATTGCTCCCAATATCGCTTACCTGACTGTTGCGCTCCCGCCATTCACCTTCTTCCATCTCATTTGTCCTTTAAACCCCATCAAATCATATTCGCTACCTCCGGAATTAACTCGTTATGCATTTAATTGGCTTAGCCTTTAATTAAATGGACCCGCGCCACCAATGGAAAACCAAAATTCCTATATAAAACTCTTTCCTCTATGTGAACAGGTTACTAAATTCATGTTGGATAACTGTTAATTTATTTGATTACAAGTTGCTCGCCAAATCCCGACATTGTCAATCACCAATGATACTCTCTGTCTGATCATTCCCAACTTATTCCTTATGTTCCACTCTCCAAAACCTTCTATCTGTCTGTGAATTTTCTCCTCCCAATCCAATTTGCACTCTCAGCCATAACCAACATGCCTCCAAAGGACAAAGGATCGGAGGAAATTGTCAATCATCTAATTTATCCTCATGTAGATCTTCACCATGTCCCTATGGCTGACAGAGACTACAAAATTCACGAGAAACTTTGTGAGGTTGACCTTGATCCAAGTGGATGTTGGTGTCCACTCGCCTATCCCACTTGGACCCCCACAACTATCTCTTTCAGTTTCCTTAATTGTAGCACAATTTACTAGTTTTGGCAGTTTTTTCAGGTCCTCAACTTCTGGAGTTGTTTTGAGGCCTAGGCAACGTTTTTTTGGAAAAACGAGAGAAAAAATACCCATGTTTCTTAATCAAAAGTTGTAGTACTCGAATAGATATTTCTAATGAGGTATTGTGCACGTCAAACAGAGATCGTATGCCAAAGTTATGACCCCGGGAAGTTTATGTACCAATTTACCCAAACGAGGCCCACAGTTTGGTGTTTCATCTCCTAGGGTTAGGTTTTTGGATGTTTACAATTTTCCATTGTTTCTCAACAATAAATAGGCCTTCGAGCCTCATTGTAACATAGTTCAGAGGCATGTGACTGCCAAATCTCTTCTAAGAGATAGGATACCATCGCCAGAGCTAGTTTATTTCCATTTCTGTTTGTAAGCATATTTCAATATTTTACATTAATGAAATGAAGTATTATTTCTATTGCACCTTTGTATTTATGGTTATATTTGTAATTTGTTGTGTTCCTATTTAAATCCGGATCAGTGGTATCAGAGCAGTCTACTCTTTCTTCGTTTTTCTTTGCATGTCCCCTACGAGGTCAGGATATAAGGAGTTAGGGCTTGAACTGGTCGAACCTTTGCAAGACCAACCTCGCAAACCCCGATGTCCTCCCATGGAAGATGAAAAGAAAGATGAAGGAGTAGAAGATCCTATGAAAATATTTCTTGAAGAAGTGCTCAAGCGACAAAGGAATGTGATGATGGACAACTTTTGCCAGATCCTTCAGCGGCTACCTAGGGGCGACACATCTACTTCTAGCGGCTACTCTAGAAATGCCACACCCTTTAAGGTACAAGTTAACTTTGAAATACTGATATTCGAGGGTCAGATAGATGCAGATGTTGTAGATAAATGGTGAAATCTGCTAGAAGGGTATTTTTCTGTTCACGATTTTTCAAGCCAGGAAAATATTACTTTCACTCTTCTCAAAGCCGCCCCCCATGTCAAGGACTAGTGGGAAACCTACTGCGAGCAAAATGATGAAAGTACGACCAGACTATTTTCAGTTGTGACCACTTGGAAATCATTCTGAGATGCCATCAAAGAGAAGTACTACCTTGTCAAGAGTTATGAGGATAAATACATAAAGTGGACCACGTTGTGGCAGGGAAGGGACCAAGACTTGTCGGAGTTTACCAATATTTTTCATACCCTTCGCACAAAGTTGGGTATCAAGGATTATGAGCGGCATTTGATACTCAAATATCGTGACTTCCTAAACAAGTACATCCAGGACGAGATGGAGTTCTTGGACATCTCCTCGCTCGGCACAGTGTACTGATACACTATCAAGATCAAGAAAAAGTTTAAACAGAAGAAGTGAGACTTTGGATCCATGAATCCGAAGCAGGGGAAAGGACTCCCAAAACCATAGAACCAAGGACAAAGCCAAGATGATGTGACCCAAGACAACCTATCGAAGCCACAAGAAAATAACAACACCACAAAGTCAAAAAAGGAGGCAGGAAAGTGGTGTGAGTTCCATAAGATCCCCACTCACAACACAAGTGAGTGTCAGACCAAGCAGTCGCTCGTGGCCGAGTTGAAGGCTTCAAAATGTTCTAACCCTAATTCATATCCTGACAAGGGGAATGAAAAAGGGAAGCAAATCATTGATGCAGAGCCTAACGCCATTGTTTCCACCGCCCAGATCCAAAATAATGAGCTCGAAGATCTAGAGGAGGGGGATCATTGTTGATAGTGGGAGCCAAAAGAACCTCATTTCAACAGAGGTCATGAATTGGCTGGGACTACCGACCATACCACACCCACAACCATACATCATCGGGTAGCTTCACCAAGGAGAAGATCTCCGAGTCTGCTAGTAGTGACGCCTTCCCTATAGCATCAAGCCCTTTACAGATGAGGTATTGTGTGATGTTGCACCTCTTGATGTTTGTGATGTGTTATTAATCCAACCATACTTGTGTAAGTGACATGCTGTGTATGAGTCAAGGCCTCACGCTGTTATTATTTCTTTGGGTAATACATTATACAGGATACTAGAGGTAGCGCCACCTACCACCACTTCTTTGATCTCTACTAAGAAAGGTAGTAAGATCATCTCCCAAACTAGAAAATTTATTTTCTTTTTGGTTCACTCTCAAAGAAAGGGGAAAATCATAGCGACATCCATGGCCCCTGAGAAGGGTTCCTCCAAGCAGTAGAAGCAGGTGGATTCGATCGTGAAAGAATACAGGGACATCTTCTCCTCACCCACAGGGGTACCATTGTAGTGTCAGGTCAATAATTCATTTGATCTAACACGCAGAGCACCTCTACCCAACAGGCCAATATATTGTCTCTTCATTGTGGAAAATTCTAAGTAAAAGTAGCGACATGGTCAACATCACGAGCCACACAAGTTTCAGGTGGGCAATAAAGTCTAGTTGCACTTGCATAAAGAATGCCCTACAAGAGCCCATCAGAAGCTCAGACCACTCTGATGTGGTCCTTACACCATTACCAAGGCTATGGGAAACAATGATTTAGCACACAAAATTCCCCCATTCCTTGGCTTGCACCGAGTGTTCAATGTGGACCACCCTGAACCATGCTTCCCACCATTACTGGACACATCAAAGATTGCAGAACAGCTCACGAAGGACTAAGTTCAACAGAAGTTTCCCTATCTCATGGAGGCACTCAACGCAATGGGGATCATTTCTTCCTAAGGGGGGAGGAATGATTCATGTGGATGTTGGTGGCCACCCACCTATCCCACTTGGACCCCCAAAACTATCTCTTTCACTTTCCTTAATTGTAACACAATTTATTATTTTTGGCATTTTTTCGGGTCCTGAACTTCTAGAGCCATTTTGAGGCCCTAAATGATGTTTTTTGGGAGAACTCGGAGCAACATATTCCTCAAATAGATATTTCTAACGAGGTATTGTGGGCATCAAACAGAGATCATATGCCAAAGTTATGACCTCGGGAAGTTGATGTACCAATATACCCAAACAGGGCCCACAGTTTGGTGTTTCATCTCCTAGGGTTAGGTTTTTGGATGTTTAGGGTTTTCCATCATTTCTCAACGATAAATAGGCCTTCGAACCTCATTGTAACACAATACAGAGGGATGTAGCTGCCACATCTCTTCTCAGAGATAAGCTACTATCACCCGAGCTAGTTTATTTCCATTTCAATTTGTAAGCATATTTCAGTATTTTACATTAATTAAATGAAGTATTATTTCTATTGCATCTCTGTGTTTATGGTTATATCTCTAATTTTTTGTGTTCCAGTTTAAATCTAGATCAAACCTCTTCGAGATGTACTATTAGCTTGAAGATAAATATATTGATAAATCAGATGATATCTAGTTGTGGGAGTCAAACCTACCTCACTACATCTTTCCTTGTACCCACAACACCCCTGATTTCATTAGGAAATGTCACGCCTCATACTTGCTAGGCCAAAGGTCCATAGTCACCTTCACTGGAGAAATTTTGTTTACGATAACCCCTAGGCTATTGATGAAATGATGCAAGCCCCCACAGTAAAAAATGTTACCCCATTTTCTTATGAAGTTGTGGTTGAAACATACTAGAAATTAGAATTTGCTAAGAGAGCCCAAACTCCTGAATTATTCTTGACACGAGATGTTGCATTGCCAAAGAAAAATCCTCCTTATCCCTCCTCCATATTCCCTGAGAGATCCAAAAAAATTATTATTTCCATTTCCAACCTCCTTGGCTACTACTCTGATCAATGGGTAGATGAGACCATTATAGCACTTTTATCCATCTTCTCTGCTGATGCTATGCCCTCAATTATGTTCAATTTTAGCCATTTTCTTGCAAATTCTATTCATCAACATTAGGTTAAGTTTCCAATAGAGGAGGTATTCAAATATGCCTCTATCTTGGTCTACATGTTCTTTTACTTTTAGGGGGACAACATGAACCTGTCATTGTAAAAGCTAGATGAGAAGGGGAACCAATAGTCAGTCATTTTTTGGACTACTCTAGTTATGAAAGAGTAGAAAGAGTACACTTACAAATATTTTACTGAGTTGTTTGTTCATCCATCCATAGGTATCCTAAGCAACAAAACTGAACCAAGAATCAATGAAGATATCAAAAGGGTTTTGCAACTGTCAGAACAAGTTCACACAGGGCACTGGTACCTGTATGAAAATTATACCGAAATAAGGATTTTTGGATGTGAGCTCCCACCTTACAAGCTGCCAAAATTCCTCCCAATGAGGATTTTTTCCTTAGAGTACATCAAGAAGATGATCAACATGGATGAAATCCACTTTGTTGCTGCCAAGAAAAAGTCCTAGTTTAAGATAAAAACACAGGTTGACACTTTCATTTGCAACAACAGGGCAACAGGGGAAGAGGTAGATAACCTTTTGAAGGAAATGCAATTCACTCTCAGTTTTACTTGGTCCTATGATCCATTAGGGGTCATTTCTAAAGTAAGGATAGAAACCAATTCTACTCCTTACTTTCACACACCCAGGCGAAAAATAGAAAAGTACAAGAATCGGCTATAGTGGGTCGAGAACACCTTACAGGAGGCAAATGAACAACAGGTTTCCTCATCAACAGTGCAGACTCCTACTATGCAGGAAAAGATATCCAAGAGGAGAAGAGAGGAAGAGTCCCCATTGGGGACTGATATTTTCAGTAAGGGGTTTAAAATTATGTACAGAAATAAGGTTGAGCTTATTTCCAGAATAAGCCTTACCAAAGATTCAGAGAAACAGACTATCATCACCCCCAATGAGCCACTTCTTTCTTCATTAATGAGTGATCAGTATACATAGTCTTCTACTACCTCCTCAACTTCGCAAGAGCAGTAGAAAATAATGAAGATAGGTACATCTACTTCAGGGGATGCAGAGAAGAGAATAATGGATATCTTCAAGGAAATAAAAGTTAGAAATGAAGCCTTGAAGATTAACACTTACAACCAGTTCTGGAAGTAGACTTTTGGTGCCCAAAGCAGGATGTTGTCAGCCTTTGACTCAGAGAAGGGGAAAATGCAGATGGCATTCCTTCAAGCACAAGTTCTTCAGCCCAAGGGAACATCAGACTACAAAAAGACATCTTTTGAGTTTGATGTGAAGGATATGCATCCCATTGACCAAATGGAGATGCATAAGAAAATGGGGGAAATAATTTTCTCTATTGTCACTAACACTTCCATGACTTTGTCCAAATTATAGGTTGCACTAGAAAATATCCAGTCACAACTAAAGATGGAGAAATTTTATGCTCTTGCCAAAGATACCATGATTAAAACCTTGGAAGATTTGATAATCAAATTAAGTAATGATCCAGCAAACATCAATGCTGCAGAGGAGCTGATAAAAAAAAAGAATTTGGATATAGCATCATTGAGGAAGTAGTTATAGCTATCAGCTAATGAAGATCCTCTAGATAAGGATATTGCAAGGACATAGACTCAAAAGGCAGATGTGACAAAACTCATCATGGAGAAGACTGCACAACTTAAGAAAATGGAGAAACAGATGGAGAAATTGATCAAGGAAAAGGAGAAAGATGCTAAAAAGGCTGCCCCTTTAAAAGCACTTCCTATCATAGTCATTCTTACAACCATACCAGCTACAACAAGTACAGGAGATGCTGCAGACTAGTTGGCCAATTCAGTAAAAAATATGTCTCTTCAGATTGAGGAAATCAAGAAATTTTATGATCAAGTGAAACTTCTGGAGGATCATCAAAATAAATCTGAACTTTTTCATACAACAAAGCTTCAGAGAGCTCAAAATAATATAGAAGCGTGGAAGAAGTCAGAAGTTGAACCTTTTATTGGATACAGTCTGGATAATGTCAAGGAGATCATATGGAACAACATGATTAAGGATATGGATGAAATGTCACCATGTATCCAGATCATTTTTTAGCATAAGGAGTTGATGGAAAAGGAAAACTAGACAATTGGCTATATGAATTCTCAACTAGGAGAGATGCCCGCTACAACCAACATCATTATAAAGTTTCTCAATTCTTAAAACAGGGATGAACTGGATGATCTAAGAATGGATGATAGGATTGAAACCATTCTATAGGTGAAGAAATTTCTGACAAAAAACAACTTAGTAGTGCAGTTGATAGAGAAGTGTCACACTCTTGAAGTTGTAGTTTACATATTTTTCACAAGGATTGATGCATTGAACAAGAAGGGGTTGCCTTGACTATTTGTGATCAATGATAAATCAATGACCAAGGAGGACTACTTCAAGAAGCTTCAAGACATTGCCAGGGACACAAGCAAATCCTCCACATCAAAGGTTCCATGACAGGCAGGGCATTTTACGAAGCCATCAACAACATATGTTTTATTCAACATGAGATAACACATATTTTCACTGTAATACCCACTTTTTCCTGGCATACTGAGGTAGATGAAATCTACCGTAAGGTACCCAAGATAGCAATCCTAGATGAAGAATGGTGGGAAAAGCTGTGTGAATTTCAAGATTAGAGTGATCAGCTTTGCCAGTGTAGCACCTGAATAGTGGACACTTAGCAACAACTTTCCTTCAAAACAGGGTCAGATGTTTAGATTCATTCTTTTTTATCGAATTGCTTCCTTTCTATTAGTTTTAAGTAATAATAGAATGTCATGTCACTTAGGCATTTGTTGTAATATTTTATATTTTGTTTAAATACTTCATTCTCTCGAAGTATTCAGGGTTACACCCTTGAACCAGTTAGCAAGCAAATTTGTACTAAGTTGGTGCATTTTTTCTATAATAAAAGAATATGATTTACTTCATATGGCTTCTCTGTCAGTGAGTTCTTTTCATTGTGTTTTCCATTATGTATTCCTCATATAATTTATTTCTTTTATAGTGATCCGATTGAAAATTTAATTGAATCTCAGTTTCATTTTGAATCCTCAGTGAAGTTGTAATTTAATTAAGAGATTAATTTACAGGACTATCTGTTATTGTGAATTACTCTTTGAACTTAAATTGCACTAGATTTCTGAAATGACTTAATTATATTTTGTTGAATAAGAAAACATAGTTTTCTTAATTTTTGCTATAAATGGTCAAATACTATGTCTGAATATTAAATCATTTATAGTTCTTTATATTATTCTTATCCATCCCATTTAAAATCAAAATAACCATATGTATTTAAAGAACAACCTTTTGTTTTATTAAGAATTTGTCTAAGTTTAAAGCACTTGTTTAAAAGCAGTTCACTAGTCCTCCAAACCAATAAAATCAACAAAACATTTTAGATGCTTTGGCATAGCCCATTGACCTTAGGTTATCTCAAAGGACAACAAGAACCACATGGTTTTCCTTTATTCTTATCCATATTCTCTAGATACTATGCTTGTATACATACCTGATAAAATATACTAGGATTGATGAGGATCGATTTCCTATTCAAATGTTAAATGACCTTGTTGGTATTCTAGGTACTTGAGAAATACATCCAAGTTGTTGGGAGATATACCAACATAAGTGGAATTTTTTTCAAAACATGTTGGTGTACTCTTACATACTCTGCCTTATATTTTGTCACAAATAATGCTAATGGATAAATCTGTCCTCTTCATTCCCAATAGGTTAGAACTGAAACTTAATAAGGGTTTTAAACAACTCACAATTAGTTACTATGGGACCACCATCTTGCCTAATGTTCTTAATGTCATTTTCCCACTAAGTTTTGACATGGCCCTCTAGCTTTCGATAAGAAAATAAACCTTTTACTTATCTCCTATGTTATGAACATATAAATACTATTCTAACTATTGTGATTATTGATTTGATTTAATAGCAAAAATATGATCTTAGTAGGGTTTGATGTATACTTTTGCTTCATTTTAAATAAGGATTAGGGAAAAATGAAGGCATTTGTGAAAATTCCTTGATTGTAATTACTGGATATTATTCTTCTAACTATTAGCAGTTTATTTGTTTACATCAAATAACAGATAATTCACAATTGCAATCTTCACTATACAAATATTGCGGAAAAATAAACTCGAACTAAGATATATATGTGCACACAATAAAAATTACACTAAAATTTTTAGACTTAAAGGTCGCTGGAAAAACCTCGAATGAAAATCATTGCAATAGATGAGGGTTTATTTTATTATGTAGAAAAATAGGGAATTACAACTGCTCGCCTCCATGGCTTAGCTCCAAAAATTATATCTCAACTAGGAAAATTACTTTTGCCTCTCTTTAACTCAATATTTCCTTCACTGGGCAAGTCATACTTCCTTGGAAAATTCACTTATCCTAACTAGGAGTACGCAGTTCTACCTATGAGTAAACTGATCTTGCCTGGAAACCCTTCTAGGTGAGTCATACTACTTATTTCTATCTCCACAAATAATTTTTTAGGCCACCCGGTACTCGATCTAGGCACTAGCAGTTGAATCAACCTCTCTTGGTAATTGACTCTCATAACTGGGCAACTCCCATCGCAGAACTCAACCTATCTGTTGGAAATTTTTTCCTCCCTTCCCTTCTGCTGAAAACTAGAAAACCACTAGAGAATTTATCTGGAAATTCTCCTTGTTGCAAACCCTTGTTTCTCTCTAGCTCAAGCTTCTCCCTTGTTGAATCACTACAACTAGGTAGCTCAATCTGCCTTAGCTAATTCTATATTCATCTTATGTCTCTCTCCATCCCATCAACTTGCTCTTATAATCTCTCATTGGATCTTCAACGACCATGATTAGATCCTCATTGATAACTAATATCATTTTAGATTTGAACCAAGTCATTTTGAGGAAGTTTCTAAAGCATAAGTCCATCTCTTGAATTAATTCCCTTTAATTAACCATTTTTTTAAAGTTGGAATTAGGAAATATTAAAATGGCGGCTAATTAATTTAATTAAGGTGCTTCACAAGCTTATCTCAAGAAACCTTTTCTAGGTTTTGGAGATATCGTGTCCCTTAGCCTCTTAGACTCAAATTAAGACTAAAAAACATGTCTGATGCTACTAAAAAAAATAAAAAAATAACACTACCGCTTATCGAGGAAGGTTTTCTCTATCCAACATTATCTTATGTCTACAACCTACATCCGAACCATGTTGATGGTGTCTAATATCTGTGGTAAAATTGGCTCTCACTATCCACCAAGATACGACGCATACTCTGATTCACATGCCACTGAATTGTAGCTAAACCATCCCAAATTTGCAATGCTGTTGACACTGCATTGTGACTCCCTGCACTACTGCCAACACTTTCTGCACTACATTTGATCTCACACAGTTGATTCTCATGTGTTACCACTATGCTATTGCATCCACTACAACTATGTGTATTGATCTTTCATTGATCTCCCTCTGAGTAAGAATTAGGAGACCTTTTCCTTGTAGCAAAGAATTTCCTCTGAAACTCACACTCCTACTTGCATACTGAGAAGGACCACATACTTCTGCTACCAAAAATTCAATCTTGTTTCCAGAAACCATTTTGAGTGGTAAATTTTCCTCCTCATGGCCATTAAAGCTAATTGCTCTTCCTCAAGATTGCTTCCTGACACTGGCATAGGATCTGTTGACTTGCAACATGGACTGACTGACTATCTCTCGATAGAACCATGCCTTTCTCTCTGCAACTTAACAATTTGTATTGCCTCCCTTGGGTTCATCTGCTGGAATTAACTCAGCCTTTGTTTCTCCTTAAAAAAAAATCTGGAAACCCCTCTCGCTAGAACTATGCCTTGCTTTATGCAATTAGCCAATTCTCACTATTTGTGTCATTACAACTAGTTCTATAATTGTCTCTCAAGTACTAACTTCAACTAGCTCTACTACTGTATATCTAACTTCATATTACTCACAAAGATCCTCCTACTATTTACTATTGTGGGACCCTATACTGAAGGTACTGATCCATGTGACGAATACACAACTACTGGATATAATCTACTAATTAAGCATGTCATGGAAATATCTAGACCTACTAGTTAAGCATGTCATGGAAAGATCTAGACCTCCTGCTACTCGTCCCATGGACCCTTGGCGATATGGCACACATAGTCTCATACTCCTTTATCCCCTTTCGAGCCCTACCCCTTTCTCAAAAACTTCTTCACTTTGCAACCCACACTTCCTAAACCTATATTTGACAATTGGAGGTTGATCTCCTATCAAGATATATATTTTGGCTAACTCACATGGACTGCTCAAGAAATTTGGTATGGGAATCCATGCAAAAACTATGAAAATTATGAGCACAAATAACTGGGGATCTCTCATTCCTCCAACTGACAAATTGATCTGGAAACCCTTAGTTTCCTCTGCAGAGACAAACTTGGCCACTTCTGCAAACTCACACCCTTCTACTTGTAACTCGCATTAGATCCTGCAACCTGCACTAGATCCTGTAATTTGCATTACTCACTGAGAAATGCTACTAGAAAATAGATCCAATGAATATACTACCTCCCTCAACCTCATTCTATTTTCACCTCCTCCGAGAAATAGATCCAAAAACTATAGATGAAATTATTGCATTAGATCTGATAACTAGGTAATCCAACTACTTGATTTGCTTGCTTTAGCCACTTTCTGTAGAAAAATTGGCATTTCTCTAATCTAAGAATACTAGAGGATTGTATGATGGAAATTCCCTTCTCTTTCACGTAACTAACTCAGCCTTCCTTCTGCTCCTCACACCTCCTATGGAATATGTAGATCTGCTACTACTTTCCTCTAAATAACCTTCTTTGGTACTCACGCTTCCTTCTACCTTAACGAGGAAACTCACTCTACCTTTAGAAAGTCCCTTTTTAGAAACTGGAACACACACTGCTACTCTTGAAGCTCGCACTGACTGCCTGGAAAACTCGCACTGGAAAATTAATTTTCCTGTGATGGCATTTTGCTATTAGAAATCATAGATCTCCTCCTAGAAATTCCAACTCGAAACCCTTTGAGAAAATTTGGAAAGTCTGTAAGTGTGATTTTCTCTTCCACCCTATGTATATTTGTAACTACAACAATTGCTGCAAATATTCTACACCCATATTATCTCAACAAATCAACTGATCTGCTCACCAAAAATGCTTCCTAACAACTACATTGCTAGCTGGAATTTCTATTAGTAAAATCAAACTCTTCCCACACTCGGCCTCCTGAAATCAATTTCTTCCCAGCATTTCGCACTGCCTCACTGACCTACGCAGATATGAATCCCGTGTTTCAAATCTCCCTCTAAAATTGCACGATCTACCAATATTTCCCTTTGAGCCTTTGATCTAATCTTCAACACTCTGATATCATGTGAAAATTCCTTTATTGCAATTAGTGGATAATATTCTTCTAATTGCTAACAATGTATTTGTTTAGAGCAAATAACGAATAGTTCACAATTTCAATATTCACTATAAAAATGTTGCAGAAAAGTAAATTGGAACGGAGAAATAGATCCACACAATAAAAATGACACCAATATATTTGGAATTAAATGTCCCTAGAAAAATCTTGAAAGGAAAAAATGTGAAACAAATGAGTGTTTAATTTATTATGTAACTAAATAGATAATTAAAACTGTTGGCCTCCCTATCTCAGCTTTGAAAATTATATCTCAACTAGGAAAATTAATTTTCCCTCTCTCCAAATCAATTTGGCCCTCACTGGGTCACTCACACTTCCCTAGAAAATTCATTGACACTGACTAGGAGTACACATTGTTTCCTCTGAATAAATCAATCTTCCCTGAAAACCCCTCATTGAGAAGTGTAGGAAGAAAATCTCATTTTGACTTTGTCTAGGTCAAAATAGAGATAATTTGAATTTCCACATCAACATTCAACTTGGAGGTAGTTAACTGAGGTGACATGGATCTTATCACTCAGTTAAATTAGTTAATTCAAGTTAGAGGGCTTGGAGTTCAGTTAAGCGTGTGTGATTTCTAATTTGTAGCAATCTATTTCAGTTATATTAAGTTGTGTTCAATTAAACTAGTTCTAATTGTTGATAGAACTAGTGGGAGGTCAGTTGGTAGTGAGACATCAGTCTAACTCAGTGATCGAACAATTAAATAATAAATCAACCCAAAACGGATCATGCATGCAAGGAATTCAAATTCCTCTTCTATGGGAGAAATTCCAAGGCAACGTAACATCATTTGTGAATTGGTTTTAGTGTGCAGTTGTTGCATGCAAGTAGGAGAATCATTCCTTGGGAATTGTGCAATCAATTGGAGGAAATTCCTAAATAAAAGGGGCTAATTTCCTTAGTATTTTTGCAAGGAAATAGGAGGTTTGATGAGGAATAAAGTGGTGAAGTGTTGGCAAGAGCTCCTAATTCAGTAGTGAGAATAGTTATTCTCTTGCGGGTTGAGCTCAAAGTTGGAGCATACAATTGTAATAGTTTCTCAATTCAACCGATTAACGAAAAGAGGTTTAAGGAGTTTTCCCGATTGGGTTCCCCTAGAAATCGTTATTTAGTTTGTTTTTTCTTAATGCATGTCTATGCATGTTGTTCTAAATTGTGAATTTCATTATGCATATCAGTAGTAGAATTACGTTTCTTGATTTTAGATTAAATTTCTTGAGCAATTGCAATTCTATGAAATTTATACATGGTATTAGAGCCCTGGAATCACATTAGAGACTAGTTTTTCAAATATACAGTCATGATTGAAGAACTAATAAGTTGTAGGAGTTAGAGTTGATAAAGCGCTAGTTTATGGAAGATCTAGAAGACCATGTGTGTAGACTTCTTATTAGAGCTAGAAGTCTGCTAGTGTGGAATATCAGTGAGATAATGTTTAGTGACATAAAAAGGAGTTGTGATAAATGATATCGGCAAATTGAGGAGCAGAGAGATTTTCCACATGGATATAAAAAATTAGAGGGAGTTCTAGTTTCAAAGGGAGAAGCCCTATGGAAGCTAGTTCTTTTGGATATGAGGATATCAGACTCATTATTGTAGTGGATACAACAATAGTGTGGAAGCAGTAGCAACAACAATATGAGTAGATCATATTTTGCCATGCATGAAACTATACCTCCAAGAGTGAGGTGGGGCGATGTAGAGCCTTAATCCTAGAGTTACAAAGATTTGGGAAGTGTCCATAAGAGCGTAGTAGAAGTTGCAAGATACTCTTGTCATGGATCATTTCCCTCGCTATAGGGGTCCACAATATTTAGTAGCAGGTGTATCAGTGTCAGGTGGTGCAGTCAGATGCAGAGGATCATAAAGCAGTGTTGATAGCAGTGTAGGAAGCACAATGAAAAATCGACAACAACGCAATTTTCCAAGTAGACAGTTGCAGAGACAAAATTGATTCAATGTTTTTTTATTTTTTATTGCTTCTAAATTGTAGTTGTTGTAGTTGTAGCAAAAAAAGTGAGAAGTAGTGTGATAATACATTCCAAAGGAACATGATAGGGGTGGTTCAAATCCCTTTCTTGCTAACAGGGAGTGTTTATCTGAAGTGTAGCAAGAAAATATCAGTTTGACTTTGCTTTGGTCAAAATTATGATAATTCGAATTTCCACATTAGCAGACAACTTGGAGGTAGTTAACTAAGGTGACATGGCTCTTGTCACTAAATTAACTCAGTTAATTCGAGTTAGAGGGTTTGGAGTTCAGTTGAGCATGTGTGATTACTAATTCATAGAAATATATTTAAGTTATATTAAGTTGTGTTCAGTTAAACTAGTTCTAAATATTGATTGAACTAGTGGGAGGTCAATTATGTAGTGAGAGATCAGTCTAACTCAGTGATCAACCAATTAACTAGTCAAATAAACCAAAATAGCTCATGCATGAAACGGATTCAAATTCCTCATTTGTGGTGGATATTCCAAGGAAATGTAACATCAACTATAAACTAGTTTGAGTGTACAAATGTTGCATGCAAGCAGGAGAATATTTCCTTGGGAATTGCACAAATCAATTGGAGGAAATTCCTAAATAATAGAGGCTAAATTTCTCAAGATTTATGCAAGGAAATAAGAGGTTGGTTGAGGCATGAAGTGGCTAAGTATTGGCTAGAGGTCCTAATTCAGTAGTGAGAATATCTATTCTTTTATAGGTTGTCCTTAGAGTTGGAGCATGAAATTGTAATAATTTCTCAATTCAACTAATAAATGCTTACAATATTTAGTGGTTTTTCCTAGTTAGGTTCACCTACATATCACTATGTATTTTTTGTTTTTCTTATTGCATGTCTATGCATGTTGTTCTAAATTGTGAATTTCATTCTGCAGATTAGTAAAGTAGAATTACATCTCTTGATTTTAGATTAAATTTCTTGAGCAGTTGCATTTCTATCAAATTTCTACACACCTCTGGGTGAGTCTTCCTACCTGTTTCTTCCTCCAGAAACAATTTTCTAGGCCTCATGGTATTAGATCCGAGCACTAACATATGAGTCAAACCTCTCTGGGAAACTCACTCAAGCAACTGGGTAGCTCATGTCGCATAACTCGACCTCTCTACTGGAAATTTCATCCTCCCTTCCCTGATGCTCGAAACTAGAAAACCACTAGAGAATTTGTTTGGAACTCTCCCTGCTGCAAACCCTTGCTTCTCTCCTTCCCTGGCTCGAACTTCTCCCTTGTTGAATCACTGGAACCGGGTAGCTTAATTTGCCTTAGCTAATTCACTCTTCATCTTGTGTCTCTCTCCATCCCATCAACTTGCTCTTATAATCTCTCATTGGAGCTTCAACAATGACAATTAGATCCTCATCGACAACTAAGATCACTTTAGACTTGATCGAAGTCATCTTCTAGAAGTCTCTAGAGCATAAGTCGATCTCCTTAATTAGTTCCCTTATTTAACGATTTTTCCTAATTAGAATTAGAGAATATTTAAATGATGGCTAATTTAATTTAATTAAGATGCTTCACAATCTTATCTCATGAAACAAGATTTGGGTTTTGGAGATCTCATGTTCCTTAGCCTCTTACACATAAATCAAGACCAGAACACCTATCTAATGCTACCAAAACAACAAAAAAATAACAACGTTCATACTTGGTCTCTCTCTACCTTACTCTTTTTCAACTCCTTTTCTCAGTACTTGTCGTCTCTAGGTTTCTTGCTTGATCTAACTTTTGAGTCAACAATACCAAATTCCCGGAAAGCTACAATAATGTTTCTAGCACTATCATGAGAATTGCCATGTTATGAGAGAAGTTAGTGACTTGTGTTTTTGGATTTGAAAATCTCTACTTTGACTCATCCCATGGGTCATTACTAAGCTCATCTACCCTGGCGATGGTTTTGGGACTTTACATCAATTCTTGAATCCTATAACTTCTCATAAAGGCCCAAATAAAACTAGTCTAATACCAATATGATTTGTAGAATATCATCAATATTCAAATATAAGAACATATCACAACATATCTTATAAGTCTATACAATTCATTATTATGTAGTGTTTCACTTATGATTAAAATTTCATGTTACTATCTTAACACATGAAAACTGAATAAATTGAAATTGAAATTAAAGGAGCTAACCAAATGACACATCATATACACATGAACATGAGATGTACCCTTGGTAAATACAATACAGGAAAAAGAAAACTAGGAGGTAAGGCCGAAAGCTTTCTCCTTCTTCTCAACTATGAATTATAGATACAAATAAAGGGGCACTCACTTTAGAGTTTCCCTGGACATTGTGGAATTTATGATTTCTAGAAGATCTTCCACTTCCTCTATACTCCTTGAATGCTTTTCTCTCTTATTGACCAATACTCCATACAATAAGATTGGAAGGGACTTTCTTTCTTAGTGGTCCACTATTTAACAAGGCGTAATAACCATCTATGGTTAGGCTTAGGATCTATGCATCCCTCCACTCTTAATTAGGGAGAGGATTTTGGAATCTCTAGAATATTCTTGAAAGACAACATATGAATAACTCCACACGTGAGTAATGGAAGTTAATATTGTATTTAGTGAGTATCATGATGGTTAACAATATCAGTCAACTTGTAGGAGGGTTGGCTTAGGCAAAGGATCTCAAATTATGAAGTTCGTCATGCTCTTATAAAGTTGTTAATGTGCAAACCATTGTTAAGAAGATGAGAACTTAACTCACCAAGTTTTAATCTCAAAAATGATCTTTTAAGGCTTTAAATATCCTACTAAAGTTTTTGAAAGTAAACTCCAAATCCACTCAAAATCAATGAAACAAGATTCTTTTCCCAAACTAATAATTCTAATTTTCCTACGTAAAAAATACCAAGAAATGATATAAAATTAATAAAACTAAATTAAAATAAAAAATTAGCATAACTAAATATTAAACTATTTAATTACTATCATTAGATGTAATTGAGTTTTAAAAAAAAAAATACCAAAACTGAAATTTAGCATTTTAAAAAATGAAATTTACTTAGTAACCATTAAAAAAATTATTCCTATTGTGAAATCTTCGAAAATTTATTTCATAAATAAAGGGAACAACGTACAATAGGCTGTAAAAAAAAGAGAAAGATATCGAATATATTCTTTAAAGCAAAGTCACAGACTTTGATCTTTGAACCTCATCGATATAGAAAATGAAAACAAATCAATGCAGAATGACTACGTCGAGAAAAAAGAAAAGCACTTTGTTTTACATGGACAGTTAAAGACAAGGAACAATCTTTAAGGCGAAGGTATGAATGATTTACATCAAAGAAAAAAAAGTTCAAAACACTACATTCTTTTATGGAAAAGCAAATGATTCGTAAATTATATGATGCAAATTGTAATATTCCCTTACCTTTATTTCTTTTTTATGTGCAATGCGATGAGCTGCTGAGAGCGTTAATCATAGGCACAGTCTGTGACAGGAAAATTAATTCAGGAAAAGATAAAAACTAGTTTGTTTAGGAAAAGATAATTATTTATAATAATTAAACTATTTATTTTTTCTATAAAAGCATGGGTCACCAATAAGTTTATAGTGGAACCTCTAAAATTTAAACATTTGGAATCTATTTACAAAAATCATACTCGTACTGTTGCACTAAACATTACTTTTATTTCAAAGCTTTTTTTCCTTTACTACTAAATGTTCCTTCCTTGGAACAACCGGTAATTTAAGAGGTGTTATGCCTATACTCCCACAAAACCAAATTTATTCATAATTTTTAACAATAATTTAATTATTAATAAAATGCAAGTGATTAAAAATTAAGAGTTTCATATTCCCAATAAAGAAAAAGAAAAAAGAACTGTGAAAACGTGTGAGTGGAAAAAAGATGTTCCATGCTAACCAATAACATGAAAAGCATAATTTTGTGCTGGTCATTGTACATGGAATTATAGAAGCAAAGTTGGGCGTAATGACGTTGTTTCGAGCTCTTCATTTATTTAAACATTTTGTTATTCAACATTTTATTGTGTTAACATTGCTGTTAATTTGCTTGCTTTTTTTGTTTGGTTTGTTGTTCATTAATGTTAATGTTAAGTGTTTTAAAATAGAGAAAATAATTTTAGATATTAAATTTGGTTAAAGAAAGGGAGAAAAGGGAAATTGAATATAAGATTATTAATAGAGTCTAGATTTATCTTAAATCAGGATCTATAAAACTGTGAGAGAGATCATATCTCTTTTTCATTTTAAAAGAGGTTTGTATATCAAGAGATTTGATCCCTCTCAACCCTTGGTAGATCTAGAGTTAAGATGGATATAAGTTGTTCTAATTATTAATTATAAATTTATAATTAAACTAGAGGAATTGACAACTTGGTTAATCTTGTACTCCCCTTGAAAATCTAGAGTTAAGAGGATATAGGTTGGATTAATAATTAATTATAATATAATTATAATTAAACTAGAGGAATCCACAACTCGGTTAGTCTTGTGCTCTAATTTCACTAAGGTTGATTCAAGCACCTACCACTAACTTCCAAGTATTAAACAATACTCAGATCACTTTCATGGCCAATTGAGCTACATATTAAGCTATACCCCAAGGACATTATTAATTATTAATTTTTTTTTTTTTTTATGTAATTTGACTCAATTAAAATGTTTTATTGATAATTATAACTATTAGTTATTTTATTTTATTTTGGCCTGGCCAAAATGTTAAATAGGACATTATGACATCTCTACCATACTGGGCTAGAAAGTGGCTCTCAGTGTAATAATAATTATTTATTTATTATTAACCAACCTAGATCCATCTTAGCTCTGAGTTACTAAGTGTTGAGAGAGATCGAATCTCTTTTCACTCTAATAAAGATTTGCATCAAAAGATATTTGATCCTTCTTTGTCCTTGGTACATATTGACTTATGATAAATCTAGGCTATTTTTATTTTGTTTTTTTTCATGTAATTTAACAGGGTCAAAATGTTTAACATGACATTACATCAAAACACCTCTATGATATTACATTATTTAACATCTCCACTATACTGCGCTAGAGAATGCCTCGCAACACATTTAAATTTTTAGTTAGCTAATTAGATGAGATATATTAATATATATTTAGGTTAAACAAAGATTTTTAAAATTAATTAAATATTATTAATATTATTATTTAGTTTCATTGTGTTAATTGAAATGTTTAATTAATTATTTAGTGATAAATTATTAATATTAAAATTATTCTTGTTATTACTTATGTTATAATTATTATTTTCATCATGGAAGACAATCAAATTAAGACAATCATTATTGTTATTACTTATGTTAAAATTATTCTTGTTATTACTTATGTTATACTTATTATTATGTTAAAATTATTCTCACCATTATTTTTCCCTAGTTTGTGTGGATCACTCAAATATAACCTCTTATTGAAGGACCCATGGTAGTAGCCACTAGGCGGGATCAAACCCCTCCTACCATAAATTCCTAATGGGGGATTCATGTTCAGAATAATATATAAAAAAATAGAAGTGTCTCATTAGTGAGTTCCAGCAAATGGGACTGCAGAAGGTAAACCCCTGGCATAATCAAGAGAAAGATCTTTACTACATGTTTTTTAGCAGAGTCACTCTCAAAGTTGGCGTCTTCCCAAGGCCATGCAAAACCGTAAATATGAGGTGTGATTAGACAAAATCAAGGGTTTAATCCAACAAATATAGGATCACTCCCTAAACTGTAAGTTTATCATGGTTTGTTCTACCCGGTAGGAACTAATCATAGTGATTAAGAAAAAATGGGATCCCAAGGGGCACATTGGCTTAGAATTGTGTGCTAAGGGCTTCTTCATGGTCATTTTCTCTAATCTGGAAAATCATACTAGGGTATTTGAAAATTTTCCTTACTTATTCAATAACACGGGACTTTTCATAAGGTTTCAGAACCCCAAATATATCTTAGAGAAAGAATTTAAATTAGTGTACACCAAATAAAAGGATTTAAATTGGAAATATATTTCCATGGAACTACCCAAATTCCTATGAACATTGGTGAAAATTGGTTGAGATAACTCCTTAAGAATATTTTCCCAAGGAAAAGATTGCAAGGAAACCCAAGGTTAATTCCCCACATTTGTTGATGAAATTCCTACTAAAACCACCAACATAGGCTAACAGTATTATACTTGAGATCCATGTACACCTACCTCAAGGAAGTTGAGTGGATTTGATACCTTTTCCCTTTTATCTGTTAGGGATTCAACACTGAAAATCAAGCCACTTGATCTTACCCTTGGGGTTAAATATCTATCTATAAGCACATAGTTCTGACATCAATTGATATTTGCATATCATCAGACATATTTTCCTATTACTGAAGGAAAACCTAGTTCTGTGTAAATCAAATATCAAAAAAGAAAATCAAATCAAGATAACATTGTCACCATAAAAAATTAGTAAAAACATATATGAGGAATCAATCATCATGTATTATGGGAGACCATTTGATCAAAAAGTTAAAACAAAAATATTAAAACCTACTCAATTATTTATGAAGAATAAAATACATATAAGGGAAATATGAAGAGGTATTAAATTCCCAAGGGGGCATCCCAATTGGTGATTGAAGTAATGTGAGTCCTGATAAAAGTGAGAGATCCAAACTTAAAATCCCCCTGGTTGTGACCTGGTTTATGGAGAAGAGGACACATCATAAACCCACAAAGGTTTACTAGTAGCTATGTGTTAAGTGGGCTACTAGATTCTTTTGAGATACAAAAGATAAAAATGAAAATAAAAAAATGGGGAGGAATTAAATCTCTAACGAGATTCAAAAAACCCGTCCCAATTACCATTTAAAAATCAACCACAATTTTATGTTACACCTTAAGCTCCAAGTGCTAGAATTATGTGGAGAGGATGAGAGATGTACTAGAGATAACATTATGTACCTAGAATTTAACTCATGGAAACTTGAACTGACACCATTACAAAGAGAAAAGAAATTATCCTCAATTATGGATGTTTCCTTCATATGCCTTAATCACTAATGACACGAAATCACCCTTTACTTGACCATTAAAACATTCACTTATAAACATACCATCATAAGGATTTCCTAGAACAATTGGAAAATAATGTTCTTGAGTGTTTAGTTATGATTCATCCAACTTGAAATTATAAATGGGATTATCAATTCCTAATTGTGCTACTTCATTCTTAATCATAATAAAAAAAGGTATGTTATTTAATACAACAACCATGTTATGAGCCTCAATTTGATTTGTAACTTCAAGGAAACTAAAATCGTTTGGAGATGCACCCAACACTTCCCTTTATCTATTGTCTCATTGCATATTATTTCCAATGGTATAGACTTCCAACTACACACTTGTAATAAATAATACCCCTTTCACTTTATTGTTAATACCACTTAAAAAAAAAAAAATCTCTTCCCTTTAAGCCCTAAATTCTTTGTAACCTCTAGATATGCTATCAAGGGGTCCTTCAAAATAGTGATGCAGTCTTTATCAAAATTTATCAAAATTTAATATTGAGGTTGAGCTAACATCTCCCACTCCATATTTGATCATTAAGTTTGGATAATCTCCATTTATGAAAGAAAATGTCTCTTCCTGGTATACTCTTTGAAGAAAACCTCGACTAAGATAAAATCTACATATGAAATGGATATATTTATAATATTTGACATGAGATCCTTCATCCCCACTAATAATGAATATATTATCCTTTAGAAACCATCTAGTAGTGCACATGAAAACAAGGATCCTCAACACTCCTTCAATATGTATGGTTTGTAGCATTGGGCAATAGAAAAACCCCTAACGTCTTCTTGAAATTCCTCAAGACCTTTGAATCACATAGTTAATTAGGACCCTTTGTGTCGTTACTCATATAAAAAATTCATAAAAAGGGGATCACGTTGAATTGAATGATTATAACCACTCCTTAAAAAATAAATTGTCCTTTTGAAACCATACCCCATCAATTAATATGATATCCTTTTCAGTGACACTTTCAAATAGAAAAGAGTAATCCTCTTCATAATGGGTAAATGTGCATCACATCATGTGTTTTTTTCCCACACAAGGTCAATTCATAGTGTTGAGATGCGTAGCGTGGGAGGTACTCCCACAAGCCTTGGGATACAAGGTTTGTGTGGAGTTGACCAAATAAAATGGTGTTTTGGGGGAAATGTACCCAAGTGGTGGAATTTGGACACAATTTGGTGGGGTAAAGACCCAAAAGAAATAATAGTTTAGTTTAATTATTGTGTTAGGGAACCATTGATGAGAAAATGGGGACACCTAAGGCAATGATAGAAGGATATAAATTGAGGATAAATAAGAGATATCTCCACACGTCGCAGCATCCCATCTCAAGGAGTATCCTATCTTAAGATAAGATGCATTAACTCAAAGTAGCTGAAACAATGATTATTTAAGTATTACATGGTTTGTTTTGAGTTTGAGAAGGCCAAGTCTAATCAAAGAAAAAGTCCCAAAGTTATATGCATTTTTTTCCCTAGTTAGGCCTTGTACAGATCACATTTAGGAGAACATGTGTGCCCTAACATAGGCATGTTAAGAACAAGTTATACATCAAAAAATATGAGCAAAGAAGCATGTTTATTATGTGTGTTTAGGAGCAGTTTAAGCCCTAAAAAAAGGCTTAACTAGTCTCGGCCTAGGCTACTATAGTGGGATGCATGTCCTATGGAGAAGTGTTAGAGATCTACGTTTAATATGTGCCCTAGAAGAGGCTTAATCATAATTAGAACCTTGAAAAAAAGGATGAAAGTATCTCAAGGATGGAGAGGATGTTGTAGGGTAGAGAAAGGGCTAATATATTGGAGTTCTTAGAAGCCGAAGTTAACCATCATCATCATAAAAGAAAAAAGTTCAAAACACTACATTCTTTTATGGACAAGCAATGATTTGTAAATTAAATGATGCAAATTGTAATATTCCCTTACCTTTATTTCTTTCTTATTTGAGCGTTAATCATAGACAGAGTCTATGACAAGAAAATTAATTCAGGAAAAGATAAAAACTAGTTTGTTTAGGAAAAGATAATTATTTATAATAATTAAACTATTTATTTTTTCTATAAAAACATGGTTCACCAATAAGTTTATAGTGGAACCTCTAAAATTTAAACATTTGGAATCTATTTACAAAAATCATACTCGTATTGTTGCACTAAACATTACTTTTATTTCAAAGCTTTTTTTCCTTTACTACTAAATGTTCTTTCCTTGGAACAACCGGTAATTTAAGAGGTGTTATGCCTATACTCCCACAAAACCAAATTTATTCATAATTTTTAACAATAATTTAATTATTAATAAAATGCAAGTGATTAAAAATTAAGAGTTTCATATTCCCAATAAAGAAAAAGAAAAAAGAACTGTGAAAAGAAATCAATGCAGAATGACTACGTGGAGAAAAAAGAAAAGCACTTTGTTTTACCTGGACAGTTACAGAGAAGGAACAATCTTTAAGGCGAAGGTATGAATGATTTACATCAAACAAAAAAATTCAAAACACTACATTCTTTAATGGACCAGCAATGATTCGTAAATTTAATCCTGCAAATTGTAATATTCCCTTACCTTTATTTCTTTTTGTACGCGCAGTGGGATGAGCTGCTGAGAGCGTTTATAATGGGCATAGTCTACTCACGAAAATTTATGGAGGAAAAGATGAAAACTAATTTGTTTAGAAAAAGATAACAATTTAATTGCAATTAAATCACCTATGTTATTGTTAGATTACTTTTTTTAATTATTACATATAATTGGAACAATTGCATTAATAAATTTAGTTGATAAACCCCTATAAATATATATCAATTATATTTATGAATACACATTAATATAGGATATTGTATATGAATTTATAAAATTATATGAATATATACATTTATATAGATCACATCTATGTTTATAATACTAAACACCTATTTTTTTGGGTTTATAACAATAAAAACCCTAGGTATTATAAACCCAAGGAAATAATATGAACATAAGGGATAATAAACCCAAGGAATTAATACTAGAAAGCCTAGAGTCTATATTAATTCTAGGGTTTGTAATTATATTTTTCCCTACTGTTAGATTTTATTCCCTGAAGTTTAATATTATAAACCAAGGTATATAAACCCTAACATAAATATTATAAACCCTAGAATTAACATGATTGCACATGGTCAACCATGGTCCAACTTCGCATTATGACAAGGATTTTCTAAAAATGAAAATCAACCATTGTCAACCATGCTCAACCATGTTTATTTTATGGTCTATAATGTATTTGTTAGGGTTTATATACCTTGGGTTCATAATATTAATCCCTATGGTTTAATATTATTCCCTTGGGTTAATAATTCCTTGGGCTTCTAGTATTAATCTCTTGGGTTTATTGTCCCTAAGATTAATATTATTGCCTTTGGTTTATAATCCCTTAGGCTTTTAGTATTAAACCCTACAAATATGAACCCTTACATTACTAAACCCAAGTGATTGATATTAAAAATGTGAGGGAATAATAAACCCTAGGGTCAATACTATAACCCCATGGTATTATAAACCTAAGGGGCTAATATTCTTCAACCCAATGAGCTAATATTATAAATATAAGATATATAAACCGTTCGTTGATCACGATTTACCTGACAATAATATTATACCCAAGGGAATTATAATCCCATGAATAATATTATACGCTACGCATATGAACACTTACATTAATATACCTAAGGGATTGATAATATAATACCTAAGTGATTAATACTAAAAACCAAATGGAATATAACCCCTAGGGTTTTTAGTAATAATCCCTTCAGTGAATATTATTGCCTTGAGTTTGTAATCCCTTGGGGTTTTAGTATAAATACCTTTGGTTTATAGTAAAAACTGAAACGAATATTAAACCCAACCAAATAATAAACCCAAGTGAATGATATACCCAAGTGAAGACTAAATCCAATCAAATAATAAACCCAATTTAATAATAAAATCGAACGAGTAATATTAAACCCAATGGATTTGTCTTATAAACCAAAGAAATAAATATTTAAACCATTAAATAAACATGTTTGAGTAGAGTTCACCACTGTAGTTTTTGGACAACATAAGCCTTTTCACAATGCATAGGTTGGCTACGGTTGACTATGGATGACTTTGGTGACTATGGTGACTATACAACCAAGGGGTTGATAAAAACCCCTTCACTTTACATTATAAATCATTTGGGTTAGTAAAATTGTAATAAAGATATTACTACTATAACATTAAAAACCCAAGTGAATAAAAATAAACCCAAGGACTAATGATTATAAACCTAAGGTATGTAAACTCGAATATAAATATTATAAACCCTTAAATGAACATGTAAACCCTAAAATATTCATACAATCCCTCATAGACTAAGAAATGTTGGCTTGATAATAGCTTGGGGTTAATGAATCCAAGGGTTAATAACAACCCCATAGGTTTACAATAACAATACCACTATTATTATTAATAAATATTATTAACACAACTGATTATTTCTACAACCCATACATTTTGTGTTCCCAAGATATTAATATTATAAAACCAAGCTATATAAACACTTGGATATATATTATAAAGCCAAAAAAATAATAAACCCATGCAGATAAAAATGAAAAATGAAGGGATTATAAACCCAAATAAGTAACAGTAAAAGATATGCACAAATATTATAAAACCAAGACATAGATATTAAAAACCTTAAATAAACATGTTTGACAAGAATTCACCACTGTATATTTTTCACTATAGAAGCGTTTTCACAATGCAAAGCTTGACTATGGTTGAGTAGCGTTGGGACAAGATTTGTCATAATGTGACTTCACACAATGGTTGACCATGCTTTATTTCACTCTTGACATAATCTTTGACATTAAAAAATGTTGAACTATGGTTGACCATATTTGAGAATGTGAAGTTGTAGAAAGATACAATCTTTTTCAGAATAACAAAAGTTGGGTGTATTATCCTATAAACCAAAATGCATTCAACAATTCTAACAAGGAAGTTGAATGTTTAACAAACGAACGAATAGAATATTGAATGTAATGGAACAATATTAAATGTCATCAAAAAACCAACTTTGAAAAAATCAAGAATCATATAAAATTGACAAACAATATAATAATAAAAAACAATGACAAGGAATCAAATTCCAATAACATTTAAACTTGATTATATAATATATATATATATATATATTAAATATATATATAATATATATATAGACATTTTATTGAAATTTGTATATAGATAGAGATTTATTTCACATCTCTTAAGATGTACAAGATGCTAAACAAAAAAAGAAATTTAAATACTCAATGATAACACAACTATTTCATGTGAGCCTCTTCCAAAACACACCTTGAATGGTTACAAAAGAAACACTAGCTCAAATCAATAGGATAGTGGTCACAATACTTAACGCTATCCAACTAATCCCTTCTAGTTTTCCTCCGAGCTTCACTTATGTGCAAATTATGCAACGTTTTCATATCTAATTTCATTACATACAAGACATGAATATGATCATCAATAAAATAAGGATAGAATCCATGTTTTTTTATCTAGCCTTTTAGGAATATACGAAACAAAAAATAAGGTTGTAGCAATAGATTTGATTGCTTCAATGTAATAAATTCCATTATGGTTGTCCATATCTACATGTTAATCACAAAAATATAGAAAAAAATAGTACATAAACAAAGAAATAAACAAATATTAAGAAACACAAAATAGCTTGAGTTTTTTCATATTTCTATTTCCTTTGATAGGGAAAAACAATTTCTTGGACATAAATCAAATACAATTCAAAATATGGAGAGAAGAAATAAAAAGCGACATTAAAATTATAAAATCAATGTATATAAATCCTTATATATTTTCTTCAAAACAAATAAAAATAATGGCCCTAAATGTAAGAGCATGAAAGAAAAGGAGAAAATAGAGTAGAAATAGGTTAAATTAAACCAACGAGACAACCACAACACCATCAATAGATCAAAGACCCATGTAATATTTTGAAAACACTTAATTTTATGACTTTTCAATCAACAAATATATTCAAATAACTAGAAAGAAAGACAAAGAAATTATCGCACTGCATCAAAAAATTGCAAGAAACACTAAGAATTATGTAGCAATGTTCATCATTTTCTCAAAGCTATGCAAAAACACTTAACCATTCAAAAAATACGAAACCCTTCAAATATCTATTGAAACATAAATAAATGTAAAAAATTGATAATATAAAACAATATATATAAGCCATACGATAAATATCACAAATGCTACGAAATAATTAAGCAAAGTGATCAACCTTAAAAACCCGTTGTAGCGGCTAAAACCACCTTCCAAAATTTTCCCTTAGCTTCATTTCGGAACCTCTACCAACCATCCTTAGCAGTATGTCTTGCACTATCAAGTACATAGGCTTCAGCTAAGTTTCAAAGGCTTTCTAGCCTGTGCATGTCTACTTGCTTGTTTCCCATCAGAGGTTGCCATTCAAGACTTAGGAAAATTTCTAGCTGAGATGTTCACTCAAAAAATTGCACAATTCTGGAGGGGAACTAGCCTTCCCTCTAGAAATTGCGCAATCCTGTTGGGCTCCAAAATTGTGTAATTCATCCAGGCATCCCTCCCTCAAAAAACTGTGCAATCTAGTTAGTCACTGGGCTTCAGCCCAAAAATTGCACAATTCTTGGAGGGAGTGACCTTTTGACCCCAGAAATTGCACAATTCCTGAGGGACAACTAGCCCTCATTAGCCCAAAAACAACGCAAATCCATTTCCAAGGCTTGCAAACTGTTGCATGTGATTTCAAGTTGACTGGTTCCCTATGGGACTGAGCAATCTTGACTATCATGCATGGGCTACTTTTCCCAAAATAGAAAAAGCAACATGAAAAAGCATCCCTAAATTTTAGGTATCTATTTTTAGAAGTTGGAGGTTACATGCAATGATCGTTTTAGAAACTTCCCTCCAAGTTTTGCTTTTTCCAAGATTTATGGCATGCGTTTCGTAAGCCTCAAACTTATTTATTCGATGTTGTAGAGCTCATTCCTCACATCGATCTTGGAGCTTTGATATCCCACAGCACATCTAGGAGTCTTCAGCACATTCAGCTCAGTTGTTTTCAGGTAAGTCTACTTTTCATGTTATTTGTTGTTTTTATGTCGCTTTGCCTATTTTTCTTTGTACAAATGTTTTTTTCTTGGTTTTGTTGAACAACTATTGTCATTTTAATGTATATTATCTTGTAGAAGCGCCAGTCTAGTTTTTGTTTGCATGTCACTATTGTCACATACATGACACTGATTTTTCACTAACGGACGTCGTTGCGGTAACACATTTCACACACATGCATGTTTCCCATTTTCTTAATATTTAGTTTACTTTTTTCATGCATGATCATTCACTCTTCCTTACATTCAGTCTCGCCATGCATTCAAACCTCTTCATGTTTTCAATCACCTGTCGGCAGGTCTAGGCTACCTTGGCCCAAACCTTGACTCACTCGAACATAAATGCACATTTATTGTTGTGAAGGCTTTGCCTTCCCTCCATAAATTGTGCAAACTTGGCTAGCACTAACCTCTAGGCTTTCATTGTGCAATTCTTGGAGGCAGTTCCCTGCTGACCCAAAAACTTACACAATGCAGTCTCTGGGAATGCATGACCTTGCTGACTGAAATTATGCATTGCATGGTTTCAGCCCTCAGCAGGTAGACTGGACTATGCATTGCAGTTCCAATATTCATTCATCCTCCTGACAGCTTGACTGTGCCTTGTGCAGTTTTGGCAGTCAGTCTCCCAGCCTCCCGGTGAAAATTACACAATCTTTATCACAGCCACCCATGTATGTTGCATGTCAGTCCTCAAATTTGTTTTGGTTTTTAACTTGTAGATTGCTTTCGATGAGTGTCGCTATGTCTCTAGGTATAACAGGTGTTTATTCATCCCTCAGCAATACAAGTACAATAGCCTCCAAGAGAGAAGGGTGAAAAGACACCATTGGAAATGAAACTGGAGATGCAGATGAACAAGTGTCTATGGGCTTGCCCATTTACAAAGACACCAAACTGGTTATAGATAAAGACATCAAGTTTAAATGGCAAGACTTCAACAATACATTCTCAGGGACATTTGAGGAAGATCTAGAAGACCACATGGTCTATGTCAACATCCACAAGTCTGTCTTGTACTGGATTGCAAGCAGGTATCCCCCGTTTCCATGCACAAACATGATACATTAAATTGTATCACAAACTGATCCTGAGACGATGATGTTGAGCATTGTCAGTGGGATAGAGCTTGTTACCTTCACTTTGAAGGACTATTAGGAGATGTATCACTTGCCACAGCTAGTGATTACAATGGAGAAACTCTTTAGTACACACAACAATGCAAACTCGATAGATAGCTTGAAGAGTTGGGTGGAAGAGACAACGAAGTTCAGGACAACACCCAACCTGGTTTACAAGAAGAAGATACTATGAAAGGCATATCAGTACTTGGACATATTTTCATGCTGCTTATATGGCTAAGAGAGCACAAAGACCTTCCGGTAGAGTTGGGTGATTACGTTGGACCAACTGGGCAACGAAGGAAGGCCATGCAACTGGTCCAACATGTTGGCTCTCAGGTTGAAGGAACAAGTGACAGGAGCCCGACATCCACCCAAAGGCCAGCAATCAGAGATATACATGTCTGCATACATATTGGATGCAATCTATGCCCATTAGCAGTTCACAGGCTTGAAGTGGCCATGGAAACCTTTTAAAACTGTTGTGCACACTTACTACAGATTTTTCTCCGAATGAAGCTTCCGCAGAGTCATCACAAATTTTTAGACCACTTTGTCACCCCAACGTACAAAATGATATTTGAGCAGCATCCACATTGCATGTCAGAGGTATTGATGGAGGTATTAATTGACATAGCAAATTGGTGTGCCTCACCCCTTGGCACCTTCATATGGATGTACAGCGCAGAGAAGCTTCCACATGTTTTACCAAAGTTTTCCATGGACAATATCATCATGCAAGAAGTGTCGTATCACATCTCGACATGGTTGTTCTCTGGACTGCATAGAAAGAGGAAGGCACCTTGGCCCACTCTTCCTTTGTAGATCACTATGTACGAGATACAAAATCTCAAGCATGTTGATGTCGAGACAGAAGAGTTCAAAATATTTACTTTCGACATGAGAAGTTTCAATCCATATGACCCGCATTTCTTTGTAAAGGACCATTGTGCGAGAGTGCAATTTCCTTGGATCCACAGGGCATGTCATTGGGCTGAGGAAGACCCATGGATATATTTCCACAACTTCTATAGGCTCAATGAACTGGTTGACACAGCTGTGGAATGGTTAGCAAAGTGGCGCGAAGAAGCATCTCAGAGAGCACCATCATTAACAGTAGGAGAGGGTAACATACCTACACATGACAAAGGAAAGAGAAAGGTTTATGGCAATGCAGAGGCAAAATAAAGTCGCAAGTTAAAAGTAGAACCACTCGTGATGAAAGTAGATTTGGAGATTTAGGCTAAGAGGTGACAATGCGATAAGAGAAACACGCAAAGGCAAATAGATAAATGGAGGAAAGAGGAGGCAGAGAAGGAGTTGTAAGAGTTGAAGCAACAACTCTAGGAAGAACATGAACTGCATAGAAGGGAGAAAGAAGCGCAATAGGGATAGACACAGTAGGAGATGCAACATGCACAGATTGGAGAAATTTCACCCATACAAGTTGTAGACTCATCCGAGCAGCTGACATAGAGTATACAATGTGAGCAGTCGCAATTGAAGGACTTAGCTTGAGAGATTGAACAAATGCTAGAGAAGATGGATATGAATGTGGTGCAGCCAGAGTTAGATCAAGATATAGATCTCATGCTTGATAACTAAGAAGCAGAAAAAGTCCCAAGCGATCAAGGAGACACATAGATCCTTGAAGACAATCTGGAAGCGGAAATGTGCAACATATCTTTTAACGAGTCACAACACAAAGTTGTCCAATCATGCAGTGTACCTACTCCGAATGTCCACACATCACCTGTTCAGTTTTCAGAACGAGTGATCATATCTGATGTGTGAAAGCATCCAACAACATTAGTCAATGCTACAAGAGCATATGTCAAAGCCACCAACACAAGTGTCTGATTCTTGATAGCAGAAAACGAGTGAATGGGTAAGGAATTACAAGTAGCCAAGCAGGGAGGAGAACATGTCACATCATCCACCAGAGTATAACTAAAGAGATCAATACTGGATGAACTATCATCCCTTGAGACAGTCATTCAGATGTTGTATTCTAGACTCGGTACCATGCATAAGGTAGTTTTCCATCTCAACGGTTGGCAACAACACTGTACTAGGAGAGCACACATCTTGTCAAATCTACATATTGCATGCAGACATGGACAATGAGATACAAAGAAACCCCATTGCATCTACCAAATATGATGAAGCCCAAAGGCAGTAGATTTGAAGGCACACATCCGAAGTCAGATCCGAAACTATGAGGAACTCTCACAACTCATCACCAGTTTGCAGGCTTCGCATGCACGGGCATTCAGAAGCTTGGATGTCATTGTGCACGTGCATGCAATCCCATATATTGGTATGCTCACAAAAGGGAATTCAAAGAACCAAGTCCGAACAGAGATGGACATATACATCGACGTGTTGATGCATGTAGCCACCGGCGCACACTTGGAAATCAGCGCAGACACTATGCATAAGTATGTTGCTAGTCCATATGCACTCAAGACCATGATGTGCATGTTAGCAGATGAGTTGGATAAAGGTGCCTGATCTGTGTTCCCAGATGAAACGGAGGCAAGAGTTCGATTTCAGCAATATGTCGCCATTGAGCACGCAGACACCATCATAGACTACCAAGCTTAGCATCAGTTCGCCTCCATCGACCATTGCGAGGATGTTGAAGACTTGGTCTTCCCATATTTTTTTGAGTCATAGTAGTGTCTTACATGGCTTGCTCAAGCCTATTTTTTATCGCATGGGTACATGTGCAAATGTAATGTCACATCTTGTAAAAGTGAAAGACCAAGTGTTGATGGTCAAATGTAACAGTCATGTAGTAGTTGAAGAGTCATGAGTGTAGGTGAAGAGTCACAAAGGGGAATGTGAAGGGTCACCCCACCATTTCCTATTTATAGAACCTCATAACTCATTGTGTAGGCTTTTGGTGGCCAAGCTTTCGATAGAAGTATCTTAGAGAAATCTTGGAGTGTATTGTAACAAGCCTTGGCTTTTCTACAATGCAGAGCTAGTACATCTCTTTGGAGGAGCAAGCGGTAGTGACTATAACATTCCATTGTTGGAACTAGAGGTTGGATACGGTTGTATTGTATGATTGGATCTTTCACTCTTAATATAAGAGAGCCAACACATTTCATGCATATGTTGTTATTGTATTTCAGTTGTCTTGGTTACACCGATGATATATGTATCTGTTTGTCTACGCATGTATGTATGGACTCTTTCTATATATGTATATACGAATCTTATTGAGACATGTTGTTGGTTTAACCATCAATTTTGATTGTTGGTTCACCTCCTTTCTATCTTCTGATGTATCTTTTCTCATGTGTTCCCTTCCAAGCTACGTGTTTCCACTGGTTTCCAAGGGGCACACCCAATCCACCTTCTGTATGTTAGAACCCTTCATTCACCTTCGTTAGCTTACTACGCTGGTCAAAGCTTTGCTACCAACAAGGACATCTTGCTTGCCTCTGTGCTCAACCGCAGTCAAGGAAATACTGTACAACCCACTGTTGGGACTCCTACACCAAATGGTCTGAGGTCTAGTTCGGACTTCTTACCAGGGACATCCCTTGACATATTGGCGGGTCTAGCAACCATCAAAAAAACACAAGGCATTGTAAACCTAAGGGAAATATATTAAAATGAAGGGACAATGATTACAAACCCAATATATATGAACTGCACGATGCACATGATTTTTTTTTTAGCATTCAACGTGAAAACTTAAACAAAAAAAACCAAAAAATAGTAACTCAATCATCGTAGGAGAAACACATAAACCTCAATAAAATTTCCCACCACTTTAGCACAACATTCAACTCAATTCTGGATAAAAAACCTCAAAATGATATAGACATCAATCACTCGTCCTCTTTTTTGTTGAGTGTAACATAGCCACTTTTTTTCATTTTATCATAACGCTGATAAGAAAAAGGTGGAAAAATTCATAAACCATCAATCAGTCTCACTCTTGATATTATTGTAAATTTCAAACCCTGCCTCTCCCTATCTGCAATATCTATAGTGGCTCGTTGCAAAGTCATCCCTTGTGACTTGTGTATAGTCAAGCCCCGAGCCATTTTTAATGGCATTTTTCTAAGGTTCCCTCTGATAATAGGTGTTATGGGAAGGATATTATGACAATCATTATCAAATGGAACACCAATCTACTTCTCAAAAATAACTATAGAAACCTATGAAAGTTGAGGCAGATGTATATCGGGTGAATATAAGATATCTTCTATAAACCCAACAACAACGTCTACCAAACCAAATTCCACCTAAAAATTACACGTAAGCATGAAATGTTAAACATGACACAACAAGACCTCCTGATCCAAGACATCATCATCACTGTAAACAATATACGATCTCGTAGCATATTCCACAACACCTCTAGCAATTGGGAAATTCAAGGGTTTGAGCATTCTACAATTATGCAAATTAACGATATCATTCATTCCAAACAAGTATACTGAAGAATCAAATAAAAAAATTCTTCATAATCCAAGCAGTTATCAACACGCATCATAAAAGGATCCCAATCATCCAAAAAAGGCTCCAGATTTCTTATATTCGTTAAAAGTTTGCGAAAATATTCTTGCCTAGGATCATCTCCCTATTCCCTATAAATTTTATCCAATGTGACAACATGGTTGAATATTTCCCACAACACTCTCCCGGTTATTCTTCCTGCATACAAGGGTTTATCCTTGACTGGAGGAAGCTTCCCAAGATCACCCACAAGAATCATTGACTTGCCACCAAAAGGAGAGTCTTTCTTTTCTGGAAAGGCGTCTCGCAAACGTGAATCTGTTTGCATAAACAACCTTGGCCCAAGAAATCTCATTTCATCAATTAAAATCTAACGAATGTGCCTCATTTATTCCTAGAAGTTTGATATATATTTACCATTAAATGGTTTCATATATTTAAATAGAATTTACAAACCAATGTGTATTGTTTTTCCATGTATATTAAAAGAAATTAGACCAGTTGGATCAAGCAAATAATATTGGACTGCTTTCACATATTGTTGCAGTTGAAAGAGAATGGAAAATATAATGAATGAGAGCATATTTTCCAGTTCAAGAAGTTCATTAAATAATCAACAAGAAATGATCATCATCCAGAGCCTTAACGAAGTGGTGAAACACAATTTCAAAAGAAACACATTGTTTCTCTGATAATTCTGAAGGAAAGAAAATTGTCTCCCCAATAGAATTTATATTAGGAACAATGGAAGACTTTATGTTTTCTATCAAATGGATTTCTTGCTGAATAATTTCATTTGACAACCTTATTTCCTATCAATTATGGTGAATGTAAAAGTCCCTTCTACCAAGGTTTTGAAGATCTGGAATGTGCACATTGTTTGGGGGAACTATTCGAGGGAAAATTTTCCACTCTTCAGAATCTCGATCAAAATTTTCCTCATGCACTACAGGCTCAACATCTTCTTCATTGTTTTCATTTTGCAAAGGAGTGTTATCAACATGCCACACATTATATATGAAATTCCTCCAATTATCAATGATTTTTCTTTTGTGTGCCTAATATCTAAAGCAATGTTGTGAAATGGATTGTACAACAACAACTCCATCCAACAAAATATTTTGAACTCTTCAAAGTCTTCATCTGGAATAGAATAAAAACATGGCTAGACATGAACAACATCATGGGCACATCGTTCTTTCCATTGCTCATGTCTACGCCTAGCATCAAAACTCCATGATCTTGTTGTTTCAAACAGGCACAAATGGGCCAAAAACTGTGGCTTTGTTTGATACATCTCAACAAAATTGTGCCCACGCGAAATGTCATTATAATGTACTATAAGCCTTTGGTAAAATTTCTTCCCAATGTTCAAAGGGAAAATTTTACGACTACAAACAACAAGAGGAAACTTTAACAACATATGGAAAATTTCATGTGCTCTAATGTCACACTCAACAATTGTTTCATCAAGGAATCTTCTATATGTAACCAATGCAAGATCATCACATGCACTGCCAGAAGCAACTCTTGTCAACATATCATGATAACTTTCAAATCTTGTTTCTGCCTTTGAGGCATACTTGGAAATATAATTCAAAACTACATGATAAGAAACAACAAGTTGAAAATCTACATTTGCTCGCCACATAGCCAAAAGATATGCAGTGTGAACATTTAAACGATCATCATTCCAAGCGGGTACATATTTTTTTCCCATTTTTTATCCACATACAAACTCAACTCTATACGAACCTCCCATGGAGCTTCGTACCAGCATCAAAGAATCGACCCCTTGTTCCTGAAACATGAATCGACACTGCATTTGATTAACCAAATGCTCATAATATTCTTCAACGTTATAAGAATTTTTTTTTGGGTATTTAAGAGACATGGATCATCATTTACATTTCTAGGTATCATGACATTTCTATGATGTATGCCACACATATTCCAAGTTGTCACATATCTATCGAAAACTTATTTGTTGCATCAAGACTCAAAGGGTTCAACCAATCCATTTTCTCAACATTAGGAGCTTCAGGAAACGATAGGAACTTGTGGATGTGTGCAGATCCTCTATGTTTCCACTCATATATGACAAAACGACACATGAAATCAACAAATATATACATAAAATAATTCCAAACAATATGTTCAAAATCTAGCATGACATAAAAAAATGCAGAAGAACAAATGTGTACCAAAATATCTCACCCCAAGATATTTCTGTAAAAACACCTCACAAAAAATAGTAAATATTTGGTGCATATAATTAGCAAAAAAATGCGGATATTGAACAACATTAGAACATTTTCTCGCATTCTCATTTCAATGTCCATATTGGTTATTGAAAGCCATGACATTATGCAAGTCTCGCCACTTTGTGTCAGATGGAGCTAACGTAAAAAAAAAGTAGGGAAACCCAACTGGGTGATCATGTCAGTCAACTTAGACTGACACTTTGTCCAATATTCCCTTGTAGCCCTAAGGGACGAACCAAAATGCATCAAATTTTCAGCCAATTTATTGTTTGGAAAATAAAAAAGTTCTTGAGGTTATTGTTCAACAGTAAAAGGTGTATTTCCATGTAAACCCTTCTTAAAAAAAAGCTTTCGTTCCCTGACAATGATGCCACATAATAATATTCAAAAGAAGTACCAAAATCTAAGGTGGCTTCCAAATATTTTATCATAATATCTCAGTAGGTGCAAACCATATTCATGCATTTCAATGTTGCAAATACGTGTATGCAACCAATTAGCATCTCTAATCGAGAACAAAGTCAAGAATTCCATTTCCAAGAACCCTTCCGTATTGTATTCGTTAATAGGATACGTACCAAGATCTATTCATTCTAAAGCCTATGCATCTGTAACTTCTACATTTTTAATAAATCTTATTATTTGATAAACCTCCGCGTAATCATTATGTAAGCGCAACAAAAATGATGATGGATGGCACTGCAAGGAACTACCACCCTCTCTTTCAATTTCCTCCTCAACCCTACTTGTTTCATCCAAGTTACCATCAAAATGTTGTAGCATGCTTGAAACATCAGTGGGCCTTTCATGGAGACATGAAATTGAATCCATACCATTTTCAACATCCCTGTAAAGACAAATCTCTAAATAAAGACAAGAAAACCATGACAAACACTCAAGTTACTAGTAGAAGGGTGTATCTTCCATACATTCAAGAAGTCACTGATAAGATGGCTAGGGTTCTAAAAAAAAGGACATTGAAACTTATTTTAAGTTGTTGTTAACCACTAAACAAAAAATGAGATCTGTCAAAGACAAACCTGATCACCAGCAACAGAAGGGAGTCCATAAAGTCATATGTTCCTATGGAAAGTGTTACATTGGTGAGACAGGAAGATCTTTCAAAGTTAGACTAAAAGAACATAATGCAGACATCAAAAATGGAAAAACTCAATCCTCCACCCTAGCAGAGCATTCAAAAAAAACTTTTCACCATATATGTCTTGAGAACACCAAATTTATCTCCAATGAAAACCATAAATATAAATGAAAAATAAGGGAAGCCCTTCATATTATAAAACATCCTCACAATATCAATAAGGATGAGGGTTGGGAAGTAAACAAGAAATGGATTCCCTTACTCTCTCAGGATCATACTTCATCATATCCTTCTACCCATTAACCTTCCTGTTTCCCCTCGTACTTCTCCCCCTACCCTTGTACTTTCATTTTCTCATGACACCTCTTTCTCCTTACCTATTACCCTTCTACCATAACTTTTCCATCATCCAACCGTATATCTCTACCCTTTAATTTTCATCATCCTCTCCCCTTAATGGTCCACTTTCATTTATTCCGCTTAATTTTTATCCCTCCCCTTATCCTTTTGCCAGTCAAATTTATGTGGTTTCCATAGATTAATAATAATAGTTTATTAGTATCATTAATTATTTTGTCAATAGTAACAATAAACATTATTACTATTAACATTATAATTAATATAAATAATACATTATTATTTTCAAGCTTTGGTCAATTATTATTTTTCTTAATTAAATATTTTATTAAATAAAACATATCCTTAATATTCTAATTAACTTTTTAAAATTCCATTCCATAAATATATTGTTGGGTAGCGTAGGCCCCACATAACAGTTTTGGGGCCCAAAGCCCACAATTTTGGGTAAAGAGTATGGTAAAGACTCTGTGAAGTGCGCAGAGCGTGAACTGTACGAAGTCAAGTCAAAGGGTTGTCTGCCCGAAATAATGTAAAATAATAAGAAGTGAGTCAGCCTGCCCATGGTCCACAAACCATGGGAATGTATAAATAGAGCGAGGCTCTATAGTTAGAAGTTAGTTTTGAAATGTATTTTTGGATCTCGACTGTAATGGGTTTATTTAGAGAGAAGTCTTGAAGCGTCTATAAGTTTGAGTCAAGAGTGTTGGTAGAGAGATAGAGGCTCTACAGCTGTGTGCGTAGAGGCCTGGTAGAGTCTACATTTGTGTGGGTGGACCCCTGCCGCTAAGTGCACAGGGAAGATCTGGTTGTATTGGCAGAGAGTTGAATAAAGATAAGTTGATTCTGGAATACTTTGTTGCTTCTAAAATATTATGAATCAGGATAATTTCTGGTTTAAATATCTATTTGATATGTGTGCTTACGCTTATGTTCTGAGTTTATGCAAATCTATAACAGTTCTGGGTGCACACATTGGTTATTTCTATTAAAAGTTTGCTTAAAGATTGTAAGAAGTAGATCTAATCTATAACAAACTCAGCATTAATAAGTAGTAAGGATTTGCCTTCTTCCAGATCTATGCAGAAGCAAAGTGGCGCGATGCCATAGAACAGTGACTGAATCCTCGAGACCACATCAAGACATCCCAAGGGTTTGGAAACCTGGTTCCAGCACCCTCCCTTGCTACCTTGGGTGAGACCTCAGTCCGCGCTCCACGGACTATTACCGAAAGGGCTGATAGTTGTGGGATTTGTTTAGCTAATAACTCTTCCGAACCTGGGTCAGGCCCTAATAAGCCAACAAATGGTTCCGTTGCTAGGACCGAGATCTACTCAGGGATGTCTGAAGTCAGAACACTGAAACCCTACAAAGAAGGAGCTTGAAGATTGGTTGGATCAGAAGCTTCACGAGTTCATGGTTCAGGAAAATAGGAATTTGTGGGTATCAGAAGAAATGTGGTTGGATCGTTATATATACATAGAGATCCACGAGATCTTCTTTGCATCATTCTCGACAGAGTTGTACGGGTGGATCACGAGGCTAGATAACAGCGTGGGAAGGTGAAAACTAGATCAACCCATTGTGTGGACTCCAGAATTGGTGCGCGGGCTAGAAGCATCTGAAGATAAAATCACACACACAGTAGATCACTGGTTGGATCGGATAATAGGAGGATTTATTACTGAGTTTGTGATAGATGCAACTGTGAATTATAGTGAAGTAGAAAGGCTCTTTCTCCAAGGACCATGGGGTAAGTATATCAAATCATTGAATTCTTGGATTAAAATGTTGTTGTGTGAAAAATGGATTATGCGCATTCATTAATGTCTAGTGTAACACGGAGTGGAAGAGGCTACCGAGGAATCGAAGGCTTAGAGAACAGTCCTTTGATTTCTATTTCACAAGAAAGTGAGGAAGAACTCGCAGGGTTTTCTCCAAGAAGCGTAGTCCGACTGATAAATCAGTGCATTCCACTGATACCACCACCGTCCATGCCACCACCTACTTCACCGGCATCAAACCCATCTTCACTTACCCCACCGCTGCCACCGAGGGTTGGGATGGAAGGTGCAATCAAGTTGCCATTACTTAGGGGCATAGGAAATGAGGAACCAGATCATTTCTGGTTCATGGTAAAGGTTGTGTGGGAAGCCCAAGGAGTAACAAATGAGAACATCAAGAAGGCTTATCTGGTTAGTGCACTACAGGGTCGTGCGCTAACATGGTATATAAAGTACTCAAGCGATCACCCAAATGTGGGAATAGCGACGATCCAAGATGCCTTAAATAATGAATTTAGTTGGCCTAAATTAGAAACACAGTCAGTTATTGGGTTCAAGGAAATCACGATGTTACCTGGTGAAACCCTATGGGATCTGGATCAGAGATTGAAAAGCACAATCCACGAGGCTAACATGACATTGATAGATCCGCAGCACTGTGCGTGGTTTATGGCGTCTTTGACACCACATCTAAGGACGGTGCTATCACAGTAAAATATCTCAACCCAAGCCGAAGCATTAGAGACCACAATGAGGTTGCATGAAACCCCAATACAGGATCCGAGGTTGGGAGTTTAGAAAATCCACGCGCAAATACAAAACCTATGTTTATAGGTGCAAAGTTTGAAACAAAGATACGCGCCTCGGTCAGAAGTGCGCGAAGAGGTGTGGTGTATGAAATGTAAGGGCCAAGGCCACGATAAGGATCACTACTCGATCTTTGTGAACTATGTGGCAACGGGGGGGCCAATACCATTGCGACTAGAGGTACCAGCAAGGCCAAGCATGGTGGCTACACTCTGGTGCATGATCTGTCAGGTGGGAGGAAAGCATGCTACAGACAACTGTCATCTATTACAGAACCTAAGACAACGCCCCCAATAGTTATTTTGCAACTTTTGTAGGACGGTGGACCATGATGAAAGAAATTGCTGAAGTTATGAGTTGTTTATGGATTGAACACCCGCGTACAGGATGCAGATGGAGGCGCGCGGGTAGGATCCCACCACAACAATAGCATAAGGAGGATTCCAAGGATGCGGACGGTGCCGAGGGGGAACGGGATGTGGATGCGGGTGGGGACAATTAATCTGCTTTAATTGTGGAGGAATGGGGCACTACGTGTATGATTGCACGAACCTGACCAAAGCTTGTTGCCCGTACTGCTACCAATTTGACCATGAAGTAGTCGATTTCCCCATGCTAATTGCTCAGATGCTGGAGAAAGGGGTGCTTCAAGCCACTCCCACGCAGAACGTCCAAATGATGAAGGTTGAACCGCGTGAAGATGACCCTAACATGAATATGGTACTCAGAAGTGGTGCAACTACAGGAGAAGATAAGGGGAAGCAACCAGAGGGGGATGCATGGGTTCGTAAGGCGCCTACCAAACAACCTGAATTTGATTTGGAGCACGTAAAGGAAACATTTATGGACGATAAGAAGAGCTTCGCAGAAGCTTCTACTTCGGGTAGTAAGGATCCGATGGAGTTAGACACTTCTATGCTAACAACCTTCTTAGAAACATGCATGAAGATACTACAAGATACTAAAGCGGTGAACAAATTGCAAGAGTTGATAACTAGGTGTGTCAAATCGGATGAACCTCGAATGGTCTGAAAACTAGGAAAGCATGCGTTGCGCACTGGGCGGGAAATACGATTGACTGCCTAGATTGGGGACTATGAGATGGATCAGGTCATTCTGGACTTGGGGTCAGATGCAAATGTACTACCTAAACAGACCTGGGAGCGCATGGGTAGGCCTGCACTACAATGGTCTCTTATCCAATTACGGATGGTGAACAAATAGAAGATCTTGCCTATGGGAAGACTGCACGGAGTTACAGTAGACATCGATGCTGCAAGCACTCAAACTGATTTTGAGGTCATAGAAATAATGGACGATAGTAACCCATATCCTGCATTGTTAGGGATAGACTGGGAAATGGATATGAATGGAGTCATCAACCTAAAGAAATGAAAAATGATATTCGAAAAACAATTTCTCCGCGTAGTGGTTCCACTGGACCCAGCCGAAGGAGTGCACTATACGAAGCCAGTGCGTGACGAGGATAGTGACAATGAACTGGACTGTATCTACCAAATCACAGCACAAGATCAGGACTGGGTGAATCCGACAGCGAACGGAATACTCACATGGGATTGTGACAGTTCATGCACGTTGGACTCAGATGAAGAGATCGAGTGATGGCAAAACTGATTGCATGAGGTAACGACACTAAACTGCAATAGGATGGTTAGATCACTAAGACATGTAACGATAGAGGCCAAGGAGCAACCAGCTGATGAGGATGCCATGAAAGCAGAGGAGCTAGTCGACCAATTAGAGACAATGAATCTGAGACAATAGCCGCAGGATGCCCCCGTGGAGGCAGTGTGCACGACAGTTGCTCACAAAGGGAATACAGACCTGAATATTTGGCAAAAGTCATGTGGATGTCGAAGGTAGGTGCACGTATGGGTTGGAGGGCCAGACAGGGTAAGCATCCATCACCAACATGGGCTGCAGGTGTATGTTGTGCAGAGACCCAACCTACAATCGAGTTCGCCAGCGGCCCCTGACAAAGTTAGGAGGGGAATAGGGGGAGGCACGCACAGCGTCCGCTTGATGAAATGGCCCACTAAGAAGTTGCATATACCACAAGGTCGATGGGCCTATACTGGAAAGGAGGAAAAGATGAGGTTGTTAGTAATAGGACAGGAGGGAGCTCAGAATAAGCAGGGTAGCAGCAGGCCTCGCAAAACCAATGAACCATGGGTGTGGCTAAGAAAGAATGGCGTGCTAGAAGAAATTAGCAAGATGAAAAATAGCAATGCCTACGAAGGCTGCACGAGTATGTCAGGCCAAGTCGGGTTTCCCTCAGATCCATAATGCGCCGCGACCTTACTATCATGGCTGCGCCCGCACCTACAAGAGGATACACCCCACACCACAGCACACGAAGAGATAGTAGCTACAAAGGAACCTGAAAGGTGCTCACAGCCCGGGCCAGTAGGAAAGCCAAGACATCGCACCAGAGGTGCGACCATCTAACTAGCTATGGAAAGCATAGTCTCAGCACTCCCCGCAGTTGAAAGAGGGCACGGGACTATAAACAAGCATGCGGAAGATCAGCGCTGAAAGAAGGACCCATGCAGGACCAGTTGGATAGCACGACCATGGCTGTGCCAAAAGGGCTACACTGCCACGTGGGGAGGTTGGCAGGTGACCGTTAATGCCACTATTCTTGACAAAATGTTCCTGCTACAACTGAAAGGAGTGGGCGACGAGTCATTAAGACAAAATTTCCAAGATAAAAGCTATTAATGAACGGGAAGTGGAAGAAAGGAATATATTCAAATTTGTGTGCTTCTATAACACCCTCTAGCCAACACTAGGAAAGGTGAGATCTGAACCAGTGACGACCAGCAAACACCCTGCCACTAGAAGCCCCATGAGCTCCATGGTAAGAACCTAAGCACGGTTCGCGGAAGAACTGCATCCAACCCAGGAAGAACCAATGAAGTAACTATGGGCCCTGAGGTTCCAAGGGCCCCACACACACTACGATCCCAAAAAAAGAAGTAGATGATGGGGCCAGTCAGGGTGTCACCAAGATTCAGCAAAAGGTCAGCAGCCGAAAAGGGTAAGGCCATCACCACCGAATCCGCTGAGGACGACAACGATTTGCAAGACCTGATCGCCCAGATTGAAGCACAGGATGAGGATGAAGAAGATGCGTTCCAAATACCTCCCTTACCCCCATATGTCTCCCCATGGAACGGCATGGCAAAGATATTGAAGGACCTGGACGTTGCAAAGAATACACTATAGACCTTGCTTCTTCCGAATGAGATAAGTTTTGACAGTTTGCCGCTGGGTTGCATACCGAGTATCAAGTTTGAAGATTGGGATCTAGCAAATAGTGACAAGTTCCCCCAATTGGCTGTGGATAAATTGCTGCCATGAAAATGGTTACTAGGCATGGAAAAGGCAGGCTCACTTCAGTTGAGATGGACACCTCACTATCACCGCGTGGCCATCACCATTTTTGTGATTCGACAGCTACTATATTTGGTACACGATGGGTATCTCTGGTTGGAAGAGCCAATTCCAATCATAGCCAATTTAGTCCACTGGATTACTCACCTACTGATTAAAGGGAATGACCCCACAGACATCGTCGAAACCAGTAGCAAAGTAGCTCTGGCAAAAACAATGAAGGCCAAATATAAGCTGGAAAAAGGGAAGCGTGGGTATGTAATAGCGAGCATCAACAATCGAGGGGTGCGAGTCACCACCCAGCTACTAGCCAGTAAACTTATGAGAAAATGTCGTGCAGATGAGGTGTTAGCCCCTATTATTGCACATGTAGGGCAGTGTGCAGAAGCAGTCCAGTTCAATTGGGTGTAGTTCTTATGCGAGGAATTTCTGACCAATTGCAAGGAAACACAAGAGAAAGGTAAGACTTTCCATTATGAATGGTTGCTACTACCAATCCTTCTGGTTGCAGGAGAATTGCCGTAGGGCAGCCAATTTCACAACATTGAGCCCACCCTCCCTGAAGCAATGTGGTTTACTTCGCTCTGGGCTATGAAGGATGCCACGAGGGTCCGGGAGATCAAGGTATTTTGGATATTCATGGAAGCGAGTATCCGGACATGGATTGCACATAGACCGCAAATGTCCCCAATAGTCTACATCAGGTTGCTTAGCACAACTGAGTTCAAAGCAGACATGCACAACCTATATATGCGGGCACGGAAGGATCCAAAGCAAACATGGGTCAAGCTCATATTTATTGCCACAGATGATGCAATTTATGAGGTATTGGCAACATGGCCTTCGGAGTGGTGCGCTCCGGACATGGCCACATTAGAAAGGATGGCAGCATAGCAGCGGAAGAAGGAAATCTAGTTGCAACTCACTAAACTGGCAGAGAGGGCACGACAGGGACAACAGGCTGCTTCGCTGGAAGAGGTGACACAAGAAGCACCTATCGACCAAATTACAGAGGATCAGGGAATGTCCTCGGAGTAGGACATGCAGAAGAAATCCAAGACGAAGGAGCTCACAGAATTTATCACAACCTCGTCCCAAGGAAAAAGGCCGCATAGCACGGAATCACCACATGCATGCAAGAAGTCAAAAACCATCAAGACCTTGGAAAAAGAATTCATAAACAACAACGAACCATCTCGCAATGTCATTGCCAGTGCATTAGAGGTGTTGATGACAGAGTAGAAAACTATGTTGGGGGAGCTCAGAGCGTAGCTGTAGGTGCGACCCTCGGAAGGGATGTTACCAAACCTTGTGAATGATATAGCCGTCGCCGAGCGGACCGTGCGTAGTCACACAACGAACACTTTAGTGTTTCTAGCAGGCATAGTCTGAGCCAAAGTTGAGGGGGACATACAACCTTGGGAGTTGAATTTGACTACTCTGCCTCATGAAACCATCTACAATTCTAGGATGTGGTAACTGCTGAGCTGCGTGCCAGGTGTTGAAAATGCAACAAGATGATGGAGCTCAGTGAAAAGAAGTCGCCTTCACTAAGTGGTTTCGCAGGCTATTTTTGGCGCAAAGTCTATTTTTAGACATATGGATCATGGTATATGAGTTGCAGGATGCTATTTATGGATGATTGGTCATGTTGGTAAAAATAGATGGACTTCTATTTTTAGAAATATGGGTGGAGTCTATTTTTAGACTGTTAGTCTAAAAATAGAACAGTCGAATATAGCTCTTAATAATATTTGGACTATGAACATTATCTTATCCTCTTGCAGCACTTAAGTTCGAGCTATGGATGTGGCACATGCAACTGCCAGAAGGAAATACACTTTTCTTATGGGTTTGAGCTATCGCATGATAGACTTTAGTTAGAACTCAAGTGATTGAGTTGGGTGGAGTTGATTGAGGAGTTGATGGAGTTTTGTTCAGTTTAACTTAGTTGAACTAGTTGTATTTAGTCTAACTAACAAATACACTAGTGATGAGTGGTGTGAATTAATTATTAATTAATTCACTAATTATTAACTCATAAATCAACTAAAGAATAAATCAGTTAACTCAATGCATGGACAGTTCAGTGGAGACAAGTGTTAGAGGTGAGTGAAAGAGTGAGACTGCTATCAGTTGTGACTATAGTTGTGCATGAGATTTGCACAATCATTGATTGAGATTGCCAAGGAGGATTGCATAGTACAAACCAAGGGAATTCGAACTTGGATCAGATCTATTCTCATGCAAGATTGTGCAGTGGAGGCAGGCAAACAGCGGAGGAGATTTGAACCTGTGACTTGTTCAGATCTGAGCTAGTTTGTGTGTAGCAGGTGGAGATAGTATTGAGTACTTGCGAGGAGTATTGTACTATGTATTGTTACATGTTCTCTATCATCATAATATACAGATAGTTGGGGGTTTTCAGCTGTATGATTTCCTCGGTACATACTGTGTTGATATGTGTGATTGATGTTTCAATGTGCGCATGTGATTTTTTCTTAATTCTGCAAATTGATGATCAATGGTAGAGGAGGTTATGTATTATGTATGCATTCCGCAAATAGTGTATAATCAGGATAATCTCTGTGAATAAGTGTTATATTATTCAAAATTTCTACATGGTATCAGAGCGAAGTTGATCATTAGATCTATTATTCAGAAAGTGATTGCATTTTATTTCTTCAAGCAGAGTCCGTAATCGGGCCAGGTAGCCTTTGGATTCATCCTTCTTTTGGAAGGTGATATATCCGGTGAATGCCCATATAGTAAATCTCTATACGAGAAATACTTTGTTCTCACTAATTTTAGATCAGAAACGGTTGAGGTTTGAGCTGGTGGAATTCGAATTTGCAGCAGTGTTTTCTTGTTGTCGAAGTTGAAATGTCTTTCAATGGATTGCGATTGGAGTATGCCCTTGAAGACAGCTTGAATTATATTGCATGGAAAGACAAGATGGAGGTGGTGTTAGATGACAATGGGTTGAAGGAGCTCATAGATGTTGATGTCCCAAAACCTACTGATGCTGCTGAAGTTGAGGCTTGGCAAAAGAAGACAGCAAAGTGTCGAAGGATTCTGTTGGAGGGCGTGAAGGATCACATTATATCCAGCCTCCATGGAAAGGCTTCTCCATACTTGATGTGGAAAGCATTGACAGACTTATTCCAAAGCAAGAGCGACTAGAGGAAGTTGGCGCTCAAGGATAAACTCAGAAAAACTAAGTGTGAGAAAGGAGACAGTATGCCCAAGTATCTCACGAAGTTCACCCAATGTCGGGATGAGCTGGGAAGTGTGGGGGTGACTGTCAATGATGAGGACTTGGTGAG
>APFE031144277.1:3263-41099 GCA_000404065.3 Pinus taeda
TTGTCAACTCATCCTATTGACAAAATCCACCGAGTTTTGACCCGAGAGAGCCTTCTCATACCTCGTAGGGCTAGCTACGAGGTGAAATGGTTTGATGTAGCTTTGAGGTTTGTCTATCTCAGCCTAGGTGAAATCTCAAGTGCTAACAGGTCAAAATAAGGGTTTTTATGTGTAATTTTTCCCTTGTACTTGGCATTTTATTGAGCATTGCAAAAGGGTCATTTTCCTTGGTATGGGAACCTTAGGTTCTTGTTGAAGGACTGATAAGAATTGTGATTTGGGGCTGAAATTTTGTGCTTATTGTGCATGATCTAATTGTTGGTTTTATAAGTTTCGTTGTGCTAAATTTGTTTCTAGTTAAACACATCAATGTGTTTTAGTTCATTAGTTGTGTAAAGTTAATAAGAAGTTGTTACCAAATCTAGTGTGTGTGTATGTGTGCACTAAGTCTAGTGCCCAAAATTGTAACAATTCGTTGATAGATAATTTATCGTATACGTTTGAAGATTCAGGGCATTGTGATGTGGAGCCTATTAGCTCGGTTCCAATATAGAGGAACTTTGGAAAAGGAAGGGAGCTCTAAGTAATTTTCTGTGGGTCAAAATAAGGGTTTTTACGTGTAAGTTTCCCCTTCTACTTGGCATTTTATTGAGCATTGTAAAAGGGTCATTTTCCTTGGTATGGGAACCCTAGGTTTTTGTTGAAGGACTAATAAGTATTGTGATTTGGGGCTGAAATTTTGTGTTTTTTTTGCATGATCTAATTGTTGGTTTTATAAGTTTTGTTGTGTTAAATTTGTTTCTAGTTAAACACATCAATGTGTTTTAGTTCATTAGTTGTGTAAAGTTAATATGAAGTTGTTACCAAATCTAGTGTGTGTGCATGTGTGCACTAAGTCTAGTGCCCAAAATTCTAACTCATTGATAGACTATTTACTGTAGACGTTTGAAGATTCAGGGCTTTGTGATGTGGAGCCTATTAGCTCAGTTCCAATATAGTGGGCCTTGTGCACGTTCCTGCGGTCCATTTGCCCAACGCTCCCATGTGCCTTCATTTTCCATGTAAACTCGTTCGGGCAGGTCGTTTAAGGGCGCCCATGTAAACTCGTTCGAGCAGGTCATTTGAGGGTGACCGTATAAACTCATTCGGTCAAGTCGTTTGAGGGCGCTTGTGTAAACTCATTCGATCGGGTCGTTCCGTGTGAGGACGCGCCCAGGCACACATGCCTATATCAAAAATGCTAAGTTGTGACCGGGGGTGGGGCTTGTGTACGTTCATACGGCTCATTTGCCTGCCTCTCCCTTATGCCTTTGTTTTAGTCGTGTGTGGGTGCTCGTGTAAACTCGTGTGGGCGGGTTGGGTCATGTCATGTGAGGACGCGCCCGGGCACACGGGCCCTTGTCAAAAATGCTAAGTTGTGATTGGGGTGGGCCTTGTGCACGTTCGTGCTGTCTGTTTGCCCAACGCTCCCATGTGCCTTCATTGCCATCTAAACTCATTCAGGCGGGTCGTTTGAGGGCACCCGTGTAAATTCATTCGAGCGGGTCGTTTGAGAGCGCCCGTGTAAACTCATTCGGGCGGGTCGTTTGCCATGTAAACTCGTTCGGTCGGGTCGTTTGAGGGCGCCCATGTAAACTCGTTCGGTCAGGTCGTTTGAGGGTGTGTGTGTAAACTCGTTCGACCGATCGTTCCGTGTGAGGGCGCGCCCGAGCACACGTGCCTGTACCAAAAATGCTAAGTTGTGACCGGGGATGGGCCTTATGCACGTTCGTGTGGCCCGTTTGCCCGGCTCTCCCTTGTGCCTTCATTTCGGTCGAGTGTGGGCGCCCATGTAAACTCGTTTAGGCGGGTTGGGTTGTGTCGTGTGAGGGTGCCCATGTAAACTCTTTCAGTTGGGTTGGGTCGGGTTGTGTGAGGGCGCCCGTGTAAACTCATTCGAGCGGATCACGTCGTGTCATGCGAGGGCGCGCCCAGGTACACAAGCCTGTGTCAAAAATGATAAGTCGTGACAGGGGGTGGGCCTTGCACGTTCATGCGATCCGTTTGCCCAACACTCCCATGTGCCTTCGTTTTCCATGTAGACTCGTTCAATCGGGTCAGGTTGTGCTGCGTGAGGGCGCTCGTGTAAACTCGTTCGATCGGGTCGTTTGAGGGCGCCCATGTTAACTCGTTCGGTCGGGTCGTTTGAGGGCACTCATGTAAACTCATTTGTTTGGGTCATTCCGTGTGAGGGCACGCCCAAGCACACATGCCCGTATCAAAAATGCTAAGTTATGACTCGGGGTGGGCCTTGTGCACGTTCGTGTTGCCCGTTTGCCTGGCTCTCCCTTATGCCTTCGTTTCAGTCAGGTGTGGGCACCCATGTAAACTCGTTCGAGTGGGTCGGGTCATGTGAGGGCGCCCATGTAAACTCTTTCGGTTGGGTCAGGTCATGTGAGGGCACCCATAAAAACTTGTTCGGTCGGGTTGTCTGAGGGCGCCCATGTAAACTCGTTCGGGCGGGTCTGGTGGGGTTTGCTTTTCATGTGAAAAGTGGGTTGCTAATTGAGATGTTTGTTCGGGTCTGCCTGAAGGATGGCCTTAGGTCATTTGTAGGGTGGTCGATTTTCATCTTCTCTCCATCCCCACTCGGTAGCACATGAGCGGTGATGTTGGCCATGCTCGTCTTGGTCCCTCGTGCCCATCCAAATGCTAAAAATGTTAAGTTTGCTCGGCTCACCTTTGTGCTTTGGTTTTTGTTGTCCTAGATGGAAACCCCAAAACTCCTTCATGCCTATGTCGTTGTTGTGCCCCTTGGTTGCTGGGAATAGCAAATTTTGGTTGTTCACCTCTTCCCTATTTGGTGGTGAGGGGTTTGTTTTCCGTGTGAAGGTGGGTTGGTAATTGAGTTGTTTTTTTGGGTATGCCTGAAGAATAGCCATGGGTCATTTGTAGGGTGGTCGATTTTCATCTTTTCTCCATCCCCACTCGGTAGCACATGAGCAGTAATGTTGGCCATGCTCGCCCCGGGAGGCATATGTAAATAATTCCCCTCCTGCTCTAAGTTCTTGGAGTTGTATGGGTTGTTGTGTTGTGGCTCCCTGGCTCGTATTGGTCCCTCCTACCCATCCAAATGATACAAGTGATAGGGTTGCTTTTCGTGTGAAAGGTGGGTTGGTAATTGAGTTGTTTTTTCGGGTTTGCCTGAACGATGGCCTTAGGTCATTTGTAGGTTGGTCGATTTTCATTTTCTTTCCATCCCCATTCGGTAGCACATGAGTGTTAATGTTGGCCATGCTCGTCCCTGTCCCTCATGCCCATCCAAATGATAAAAATGATAAGTTTGCTCGGCGCTCCTTTGTGCCTTCGTTGTTGTGGTCCCAGATGGAAACCCCAAAACTCCTTCGTGCCTATGTCGCTATTGTGCCCCTCAGTTGTTGGGAATAAAAAATGTTGATTGGGTTGGGCAGCCATGTGTGGCTCCATTGAAATTGGCTCCTCGCGATATTGTTCACCTCCTCCCTATTTGGTGGGGAGGGATTTGCTTTTCCTGTGAAAGATGGAGAAGTCATAACAAGGTTACCGAAGGTGAAACTGCAATAGGATCATTGATAGCAGGGGTTTGCTTTTTTGGTTCAGGTTGGGTGGGTTTCGATTGCAATTTGGGCTCATGAGGTGCATCTCTAGGAGAGCAGGTTTGGTGTTTGGCGGGAACATTGTTGGTTGCTTGTCTTGAGGTCACGCTTGTTTTTTTGTGTGCTTGCAAACCATGCTTGTGCTTGTCCCACCCATCCTTTGTTTTTCTTTCCCCCAATGTATTTCTATAGGGGTTCGGAAGCTTGTTTCTTGGGAGCCCTCTCCGACAATCTGTTCGGCGAGGCATGGTTGTTGTAGTTGAGGTGCTTGGGCAATACGATGGATAAATTTAGACTCATTCGTAGTGGCAGTGCTCGATCTTTTGTTAGTTGGAAGGCATGGGCCAAGGGTGCGGGCCTCCATAGTTGGTTCTCTTGAAAAGGCAGCGGTGGTTTATGTGTTGCTTAGGTGAGTTTTTTGTTGGTGGTCGGGTCAAGGGAGTGGTTGCGCGCGCGCCTGGTACCTCAATCCTTCCGTGAGAGGAAATGGTCGAGGTGGGGTCAATGGGATGGACGAAGAGCGGTGCAATCCGTTGGGCTAGCCACCCTAGTCCTCTCGACTATTCCTTGATCTGCCCTCACGAAAGGGTTGGGTGTCCAAGTAATGAAAAACCCCTCCCTCGATCTAAGCTCCATCGAGATCACAAGTTTCCCCATCAATGGGCATGAGGTGGCATTCTTATCTAGTGCCTTTGTCGTCAAGGGAATTCCTCGTCCTCTCGTGAGCCACTCCCCTTCTAAGGAAAGAAGCAGCGGGTTATGTCTTTGTTTCTCCCTTTGGATTATGGGTTTTTTGTGCGACTAGGACATTTCTTGGTTTCGTGGTGTGCACTTTGCGGACATCCCTCTCTTTAGTGGCCTTGCACCATCGATGTATTTGTGGCCCGTGGCTTTCTCCAGCATTGAGTGTCAACCCATGACAACTCCTCTTTGGAGTTTGATTCTTGACCCCCCCTTGACTTTCTCGCTGCAAAGGTTGTTGGGTGTTTTGTACATGAAGGGGTGCAATAGCAGGGTGGGTTTGCTATTAGTGTATTATTTTGTCATTTCAAGCCTTGTGCCAGGTTGGGGGGTTGTTTACCTCTCAGTAACGTGCTCCAGACACTGGTCTCATCGCGGCCCTCGTCTTTTCTAGTGGTCAAGTTTAGGTTGTGATTTATTTGCTTGGTTGTTTGGTTGTTGTTTGTTATGTTGTAATCTAGAAAGGGTGTTGTGTCGTAATGTATGTGGAACTGTGTGAAGAGGTGGGATGCTTTGATTGGGTGCCTTGTTTTCTTTCTTTTTGGATAGGCAACATCTCCTCGACATGTTGGTGAGCCTCTCTGTTCTAGGATTTTGTTTCTTTTGTGTTGTTTTCTTCCCTTCTTCCTTTTGCCCCTAGCTTTACGGAGAAAAGGTGGGATTGTTGTGGATTGGTGTTCGGGAAGGACGAAAAGTAGTGCGAGTTCCTGGGGTGGCCACCCTAGTCCTTCTCAATCGTCGTCCCTTGCAGTTCCCCTCTTTTTGTGAAGGCACGGGGTTTGGGAAGCTTGTTCTTGGTTTGAGCCTCCCCCTTGTGAGCCAGTAGCCATGTTTGATATCTCTTTGTTTCATGTTGGTTTCTTCCCTTCTTCCTTTTTCCCCTAGCTTTACGGAGAAAAGGTGGGATTGTTGTGGGTTGCTGTTCAGGAAGGACGAAAAGCAGTGTGAGTTCCTGGGGTGGCCACCCTAGTCCTTCTCAATCGTCGTCCCCTGCAATTCCCCCCTTTTTGTGAAGGCATGGGGTTTGGGAAGCTTGTTCCCTATTTGGGCCCCCCCCCCCTTGTGAGCCAGTAGACATGTTTAATATCTCTTTGTTTCATGTTGTTTTCTTCCCTTCTTCCTTTTGCCCCCTAGCTTTATGGAGAAAAGGGGGGATTGTTGTGGATTGTTGTTCAAGAAGGACTAAAAGCAGTGCGAGTTCCCGAGGTGGCCACCCTAGTCCTTCTCGATCACCGTCCCCTGTAGTTCCCCCCCTTTTTGTGAAGGCACGGGGTTTGGGAAGCTTGTTTTCTGTTTCAAGCTCCCCTTGTGAGCCAGTAGCCACATTTCATATCTCTTTCTTTCATGTTGTTTTCTTCCCTTCTTCCTTTTGGGCCCTAGCTTTACGGAGAAAAGGTGGGATTGTTGTGAATTAGTGTTCAGGAAGGACAAAACGCAGTGCGAGTTCCCGGGGTGGCCACCCTAGTCCATCTCGATTGTCGTCCCCTTCAAATCCCCCCTATTTGCGAAGGCACAGGGCTTGGAAAGCTTGTGCTTTGTTTGAGCCTCCCCTTGTGAGCCAGTAGCCACGTTTAATCTCTATTTCTTTCACCTTATTTTCTTCCCTTCTTCCTTTCGGTCCCTAGCTTTACAGAGAAAAGCAAGAATTGTTGTTGACTAGTGTTCAGGAAGGATTAAAAGTAATGCGAGCTCCCGGAGTGGCCACCCTAATCCTTCTCGATTGTTGTTCCATGCAGTTCTCCCCTTTTTGCGAGGGCATGGGGCTCAAGAAGATTGTTCTCTATTTGAGCCTCCTCCTGTGAGGGGGTAAACACCCTTGTTTCTCTTTCTTTCATGTGTTTTTCTTTCTTTCCTCCTTTTGGCCCTTAGCCTTACATTTGTCGTGGGGGGTGCCCTATTCAGTGTTGTGGTGGATTTGTTGGTAATACGTGGAAACGACTCTCAGCGACAGATATCTCGGCTCTTGTTACGATGAAGAACGTAGCGAAATGCGATACTTAGTGTGAATTGCAAAATCCCGTGAATCATCGAGTTTTTTAACGCAATTTGAGCCCGAGGCCTCGGTCAAGGGCACATCTGTCTAGGTGTCGCATCCCATTCAAACACACTCCCTGCAATATGTTACGGAGCAACGAAGCTGGTCGTTTGTGCCCAATGCAGTGCGGTTGGTTGAAATACCTCAAGCGATGTTTCGTGGCGTGCGTCGGCAAGCAGTGATCTTGTCCCCTTGGTTGGGCAGTGGACGTTAGCTAATGCGGGCTTTGTGTGGCATCACTCGAACTTGCTTTGCTCTCTTGTCCTCCCATCGGGTAGGGCAGATTTGGCTCCAACTTGCGACCTCAGCTCAGACGAGAACACCCACTGAGTTTAAGCATATAATTAAGCGGAGGAAAAGAATCTTACAAGGATTTCCCTAATAACGGCGAGCGAACGGGAAGAGCCCAGTATCAAAATCGGGTGCCAACATTTCCTGAATTGTAGTCTGTAGAAGCGTCCTCAGCGGTAGACCTGGGCCAAATCCCTTGGAAGGGGACGCCTGAGAGGGTGATTTCCCCGTCAGGCCGGGACCCTGCCGCATCACGAGGCATTGTCGACGAGTCAGGTTGTTTGGGAATGCAGCCCTAATTGGGTGGTAAATTCCATCCAAGGCTAAATACGAGCAAGAGACCGATAACAAACAAGTACCGCAAGGGAAAGATGAAAAAGACTTTGAAAAGAGAGTTAAAGAGTGCTTGAAATTGTCGGGAGGGAAGCGGATGGAGGTTGTTGATGCGTCTCGGTCGGCTGTGGAACGGCTCAGGCTAGTCTGCCGCTCAACTTGAGGTGCAAACCAACATAGGCTGCTACATCGTCACAAGCGCAGCTGGCTTACTACCTGTTGATTTGTTGTAGCGATGGTCAAGGAACGAAGCGTGTACCCTTGTGGCGGGTCGTGTGCACCTGCATGCTCATGGTGTTGGTTAGCGGGCTTTCCATTCGACCCGCCTTGAAACACGACCAAGGAGTCTAACATGTGTGCGAGTCGGCGAGTTTGAAAACCTCCAAGGCGCAAGGAAGCTGACGGGCAAGATCCCCTCTCTGGGGGGTTGCATCATCAACCGACCTTGAGCTTAGCGAAGGGTTCGAGTGCGAGCACACCTGTTGGGACCCGAAAGATGGTGAACTATGCTTGAGGGCAAAGCTAGGGGAAACTCTAGCGGAGGCTCGTAGCGATATTGACGTGCAAATCGTTCGTCTAACTTGGGTATAGGGCGAAAGGCTAATCGAACCATCTAGTAACTGGTTTCCTCCGAAGTTTCCCTTGAGCTGGAGCTCACACACGAGTTTTATCGGGTAAAGCAAATGATTAGAGGCATCGAGGGCGTAACGCCCTCAACCTATTCTCAAACTTTAAATAGGTAAGAGGGTGTGGCTGCTCCATTGAGCCATGCCATGGAATCGAGAGCTCCAAGTGGGCCATTTTTGGTAAGCAGAACTGGCGATGCAAGATGAACCGAAAGGGTGTTGGTTGTTTAAGACAACAAGGCAGTGGTCATGGAAGTCGAAATCCGCTAAGGAGTGTGTAACAACTCACCTATCGAATCAACTAGCCCCGAAAATGGATGGCGCTGAAGCACGCAACCTATCCTCGACCGTCGGAGCAATTTTTGAGCTCCGATGAGTAGGAGGACGCAGGGGTCGTTGAGAAACCTCGGGCGTGAGCTTGGGTGGATCGGCGCCCAGTGCAGATCTTGGTGGTAATAGCAAATATTCAAATGAGAACTTTGAAGACTGAAGTGGGGAAGGTTCCATGTGAACAGCACTTGGACATGGTTTAGTTGATCCTAAAAGATGGGGAAGCCTTGTATCAAGGGTTCACTCTGCACGAGCATCGAAAGGGAATCGAGTTAAGATTCCCGAACCAGGACATGGCGGCGGGTGGCAACATTAGGAAATTCGGAGACGTCGTCGAGGGCCCTGGGAAGAGTTATCTTTTCATTTTAAGAGCTTGCCCACCCTGGAATCGGTTCACCCAGAGATAGGGTCCAGCAGCTGGAAAAGCACCACACATCTTGCGGTGTCTGGTGCGCCCTCGGCGACACTTGAAAATCTGGAGGACCGAGTACTGTTCATGCCCAGTCGTACTAATAACCGCATCAGGTCTCCAAGGTGAACAGCGTTTGGTCAATAGAACAATGTAGGTAAGCGAAGTCGGCAAAAAGAACCCGTAACTTCAGGAAAAGGATTGGCTCTGAGGGTTCGGCCTAGGGGTTTGCACCCTCAACTCGTGGGTTGTAGGCAATCTGCCCAAGCTCCTCTCGATGCGAGGGCGAGCAATCGCATGCTGATTGGGCTATGGGCGTAGAATGCCCCCTACCGGGGGCTTTTCCCTAGGCGGCGAACAATCGATTCAAAACTGGTACAGACAAGGGGAATCTGACTGTTTAATTAAAACAAAGCATTGCGATGGTCCCTATGGATGCTGAGGCAATGTGATTTCTACCCAATGCTCTGAATGTCAAAGTAAAGAAATTCAACCAAGCGAGGGTAAACGACAGGAATAACTATGACTCTCTTAAGGTAGCCAAATGCCTCGCCATCTAATTAGTGACATGCATGAATGGATTAATGAGATTCCCATTGTCTCTATCTACTATCTAGTGAAACCACATCCAAGGGAATGGGCTTGGTAGAATTAGCGGGGAAAGAAGACCCTGTTGAGCTTGACTCTAGTCCGACTTTGTGAAATGACTTGAGAGGTGTAGAATAAGTGGGAGCCGATTTCAGCGCAAGTGAAAGACCACTACTTTTAACGTTATTTTACTTATCCCGTGGGGCAGAGACGTGGCACTCCCCCTATTTTTGGCCTTAAGGCACATTTCAACAAGTCGATCCAAGTGGAAGACATTGTCAGGTGGGGAGTTTGGTTGGGGTGGCACATCTGTTAAAAGATAACGCAAGTGTCCTAAGATGAGCTCAACGAGAACAGAAATCTCATCTGGAACAAAAGGGTAAAAGCTCATTTGATTTTGATTTTCAATACGAATACAAACCGTGAAAGCATGGCCTATCGATCCTTTAGATTTTCGGAGTTTGAAGCTAGAGGTGTCAAAAAAGTTACCACATGGATAATTGGCTTGTGGCAGCCAAGCGTTCATAGCGACGTTGCTTTTTTATCCTTCAATGTCTGCTCTTCCTATCATTTTGAAGCAAAATTCACCAAGTGTTGGATTGTTCACCCACAATAGGGAACGTGAGCTGGGTTTAGAACATCGTGAGATAGGTTAGTTTTACCCTACTAATGAACCGCATTGCAATAGTAATTCAACTTAGTATCAGAGGAATCGTTGATTCACACAATTGGTCATCGCGCTTGGTTGAAAAGCTAGTGGCGTGAACCTACCGTGTGTCGGATTATGACTCAACACCTCTAAGTCAGAATCCACGCCAGAAGCGGTGCATGTCACTCTTCGACTGTATCTCGACCCACAATAGGGACGCCATTTTGTCGCCCCTAGGGGCCTGTGTCATTTGCAAACCATGATCATGAAGCATCTTGGTTGGGGCAGCTTTGAAGTCAATTCCAAACGATCGTTAAGAAGAATCCTTTGCAGACGATTTAAATACGCGACAGGGTATCATAAGTGGCAGAGTGGCCTTGCTGCCACGATCCACTGAGATTCAGCCCTTGGTCGCCTCGATTCAAAGCTTAGCTCTCGTCACACATTATTCAAACAAATCCGGACAACTCTCTCGCTCTTGCACCTTTGCCTTGTCCTCCAAACGACATTTTTTATTGCTCGCATCTCATAAATGCTTTGCTTGGGGGCGGGAAATTTGGGGTTTCCATGTTGCGATGAAAAAGGCACCCAAGCCAGGGGAAGATTGGGGTTTCCATGTCACACCCTGGCACCCAAAATTTGGGGTTTCCATGTCGCGCCCCGACGCCCAAAACTTGGGGTTTCCATGTCGCACCCAAAATTTGGGGTTTCCATGTCACGCCCAAAATTTGGGGTTTCCATGTCGCGCCCCAACGCCCAAAACTTGGGGTTTCCATGTCGCGCCCAAAATTTGAGGTTTCCATGTCACGCCCCAGCGCCCAAGCCTGGGGAAACTTAGGGTTTCCATGTCGCGCCCCAGCGCCCAAGCTTGGGGAAATTTAGGGTTTCCAGGTCGCGCCCCGGCGCCCAAGCCTAGGAAAACTTGGGGTTTCCATGTCGCGCCCCAGTGCCCAAGCTTGGGAAAACCTAGGGTTTCCATGTCGCGCCACAGCCAAAATCGGCACCCAAGTCTGGGGAAACTTGGGGTTTCCATGTCCCAGGGGGCAGGTGTCAAGCAGATTATAAAGGGTTTTGGTAGCAAAAAAGATTTTGGAGGATGTGGAAGGACTTAAGTCATGGGTAAGGTTAGGGAAACCTTTAGACCATCTAGCCATATTGTTGCAATTAGAAAAAGATGAGAAGCATAAAAACCCTTCAAATTTAACCTTAATTTGGTAAAAGAAGAAGGTTTCAAAAATTTGATCACCTAGCATTGGAAGAAATATGAACCTTGTACAAGGGAGACAACTATTTATCTATCTGAAATAAATTTGATGAAAGCTTAAAACATAATAGCATAGTGGAAAAATGAAAACTCCTAAAATGCTCAACAAAAGCAAAAGCTTACTGAGACCAAGGAATAGATCAAAAAATTGTTTGAAACATAAAAGGAACAAATCATTACAAAAAAGGAAAAGTTATAAAAATGAATCTATTGGCGCAGGAAGAAGTTGAGTGGAGACTAAAGAATAGGGCTACTTGGTTGATAAAGGGCAACCAGAATACTAAATTCTTCCAAAACTACATGAAACATCAAAAGAACATCAAAAAGACATGGGAGATACGTAAGAAAGATGGGAGGAAGCTATGAAAATTCTCAAAGATGGCATCAAGAGGAGAGTAAAGCACTTCAAAAGTTTATTCCAAGAACCTCCTAAGGCACATAATAGTGATTGAAGAAAAACAAAATGAAGAACTTGAAGCTAAAGTAACCAAAGAGGGACTCAAATAAATTCTACAATCCTTTTAAGAAACCACATAGACTAAGTCCACATAGTTGGACAATGAAATTTTATTTGTGTTTTTGTGACCTCCTAGAATAGGAGTTGCTAAGAGTGATAAAAGAATCTAGAGTTTAGAGTGAAGTATTATTGCATTGAATGAAACATTTATAGCTCTTCCAAAGCAAAACGATCCATAAAATTTTGATGATTATAGCCCTATCTCACGATGCAATTCTGTATACAAAGTTTCAACAATAATTACAACTAATAGGCTTAAAAGAAAGAATTCCCCCCCGACTTTGTCTCAAAAGAGTTGTTTGGTTTTCTTCACAATGTGGTGAGGAATAGCACAACGAGGACTACATATAAGAAAAATTAAAAAATTTCAACTATTATGATGAAATTAGACTTAGCTAAGGCTTAATATAGGGTGGGCTAGTTAGATCATGGGATTATTTTGATTCAGATTGGGATGAGATCTTAAGTAGTAAATTAGATTATGGGGTGCATTTTCTCAACTTCTTAAGGGTCTAATGTGGGGATGCTCTATGTCTCCTTATTTATCAGTGTTGGTTTAAAAAGGTTTGAGCATAATAGTGAATGCATCTAAAAGGGAAGGGTATTAAAATGAGAACCTATTTCTCCTTGTCCTATTTACTATTTGTAAATGAAAAAATATTGTAAATGAAAAAAATTGTTTGGCATGTAAACAGTTGTGGAAGTAGAAAAGTATAAAGAGATCCCTAAACATGCAAAATGGATGTATGTGAAGGTAGAGAGACAATTTGCTCAAATTTTAATGCAAGGTTAAAATATCTAAGGTTTTTAGTCAACCCTACTAACTACAAATTCAAGGATTGGAGTTGGCTCTATGGAAAAAATTGAAGAGAGGATGACTAATTCTTGCTACTGATGTTATCCAAAAAATGCAAGCTAACTTTGGTCAAATTAGTTTTGGAGGGGATGACCTATTTATTGGCATTTTTAGCTTTAGATACCAAAAGGAATGTTGGGAAAAAATAGAAAAAGGTACTTTAGCTTCCTATGGACAAGAAAAAGATAAAGGGAAGGAATACCAAACGTACTTTAGCTTCCAGTGGAAAAGAAAAATATAAAGGGAAGGAATACCATATTTTAAGAGGAAAAAGATTGCAAAACCCTAAGGAGTATAGAGGAATTAAAGAATATTCAACTATTTGAACAAGATTTAGCAACAAAAAGTTTATGGAGAATGAAAAGGAATGAAGGCTTGTGGAGAAAAATGATTATAGCTCTTGAGTCAATGGAGGATTGGATTAGAAGTAAAATGAAATATTTTCATGCAAGCAATCACATTTTGACATGGCTTTGTTTTCTTTAGCAATCAAGAACACAGGGGAAAAGGTCATTACACCTTGGAGATCTTGAGGTGGCTTCACTGGATTACAAAATTCATTTTAGCAACCACATGTTGAAGCAAGGATGATATTTTGGGATTCCCAAGTGTTCTCAAGAGGACCACTTGTCCCCAAGTTGGAACCAGAAGTCTTGGACCATAAAGGGTAAGCATAAAGGGTCTTGGACCATACCCAACAAAAATGAAGCATTTATTGTGGCTATGTGTAACAGAATCGTGGGTAGGCAAAGTTGAACATATAGGTTATACATGGCCTTAACCTATAGATGCAACTATATATAAGGATGGAAGTGCCTATAAGGGACAGATGTTCATGCATAGGGACTATGTTAGATTGCTTGTTAATCTTGCAAATGGCAAAATGGAGTCAAACAGAAAGAGGGTTGAGCAATTTTTAAGAGTTTTCCATCATAACAAAATGACACATCGATGTTGAACCCTAAGCAACTAGTTTGGAGGCATGTGTCTATTTCATCAATCAATGGTTTTCTTTGATAAGAACTATTGTTAATGTAGTTGGAGATGATTTGATTATTATTGGTGGAGAATCCTTGGGATGAAGTTTAATGAGCCCCTTACACTAGGCTTAAGCTAAATTACAATCATGGAAATAATTACAGAGGTGAGATCTAAATCTGTAATTCTCCTTTCTGCATGTTTATAGTTTCAACATCGTTGCATTGCAGGCAACGATGTTGAAACTAGTCAAAATCCTTTTTGACTAATTTGCAAATCTGGTGGAAGAATTTATTATATGAAGAAATAGTTTTCTTATTAAAGAAAGTTGAAACTTCCTAGAAGATGGTTTTTAATGTTTTAAGTATTATTTGTATTCATACCAACAATTATCTATTGCCTTTGGAAGACTATTTACATGGGCCATTTTAATTAGTGTAAATTTAGTTGTTAAGTCTGTTTAGAGTGGTAAAATCTGAGCAAGCAACAAAAGTGGCAAGTATGTCTGAAGTGATGGAAGGAATCTATATATCTATATTTTGATTTCTTCCTAAAATATCAAATATGCACTTGTCTTCATGGAATATATATAGGTAAAGAAAAAGAGACCAAAGACTTTAAGGTAGAAATAAGTACATTTTGCAAAGACCAGAAATCATAAACTAGCCCCTTTGAATTTCGAAACACGCGTCATATAATTATGTTGCATAAAATTTGATAAATTAAACCAGACATACCTGCTCTTTAGCCTTTTGCTGCACCCACTACACCCATGGAGCATTGGAACTTTCATTAGTTGAATTGTTTGGGTTAAGCCTTAATTTCCTGGCCCATTGAACACAACAAAAACAAAACCAGAAAAATATAATGAGAAATATTTTAGAAACACAAAGAAAACAAAAACTCACGAGACATTGGGAGCTTACCCTTCCTTCGATGCGTTCCGGATCGACGTGTTGGAATGTGTTTCCGTCAATGGTGTTCTTTCCTTACTAATGTGTTGATCGAAGGTGTTCTTTCCTTACTAACCCTCTGATACCCGTGTACGGTTTCCCGATCGATTACTAATGTCGAATGTGTTCAGCGAGATAGCAGCATTTATTGCATCCACCGATCAAATCGCTTTTGCTCCCACCACCCGAAAGGAGTCGAGGGCCTAAAAGAAATTTTCTGAAAAAAACGAGAGATATTAACCATAAATTGTAAATTACAAGAACATATTTAACACAAATTACAGGTAGAAGTAAGTACATCCTTTGTAAAATCAGAAACTCGTACACCCTACATATGTCAGGAGAAAATGACACACACCCTACATATGTCAGGAGAAAATGACGAGGCTTACGGGGGTTTTGAGCTCAAATAGGACTCACACTCCACCCTCTGCCTCTCTGTGAGAGAAGGCAGAGAGAGATTCAACAGTGCACATCCACCGTTATTTACCTGCATTACAAGGCACCTGATATAAATTCTTAAAATGCTTCTGATATAATTATGTAGAAGAATAAGAGTTGAATTTAACCGAAAATACCTCCTCCTTGTCCTTCGCCTTCCCCGGCCTCCACTGCACTTCTCCTCCTCCGCCTTCCCCTGCCTCCACTGGACCTCCTCCTTCACCCTCTCCTGGCCCCACTGCTAGGGCTAGAGATAATTTCCCAAGCATTGAACCTAACAAAAATAAAACCAAAAAATCATGTAAAACAAATATTAAAAAAATAACAAAATCACTTAAAAAAGATTGAAGAGCCAGTGACATATTATAAAAATGTATTAAAAAGAGACCAAAACAACCTAAGGACAGGAAGAGATTAACTGTGCTTGTGCTTGAAATGAGGACGATCCATAGGTTTTGGACCAAAAGCTGATGGACCTTTCTCTTTCCTTCTCAGACCACCAAAATATTAAATGGCTCCTTCACATTGCTGGTTCTAAACTTTAAAAGAAATCACATTATAATTTGTGTCTAAAAATGAGAGAAGTGAAGCAGTACCCATTGTATAAGTGGAATCTGCATCGACTCTAAACTTTAAAACAAATCACATTATAATTTGTATCTTCACCTGTGCCCATTGCATCAGTGGAATCTGCATCGGCTGTTTCGATTCAGATCGGAGTGCCAAGCCCAGGGGTGAGATTCTGGCTATTCCTTGGGGCTTTATGCACTTAGATACCTCGCTAGTGACCGAAATCATACGAATCAGACGAAAAGGCGATTGCATCATTGATCCTTGCTTGGGACTCGGCTCGCACATCTCGATGAGGAAACTATACTTGTGAATGCTCCTTTCACGTGCAATCGGTGCTTCTCCTGCATGTGCAAAAGGTAGGGAAAGTTGCCACTAGCTCAGATGCCGATCAGTACCTCCATCCCGCTCGTCTGCTTTTTTGGGTCTGGGTTGGACCGTCTTCATTTCCCATTCATCAACACCAAGAAATAAAATTATGAAAACAATTGGTAACAGCGAAGCCAAGCGAAGAAAAGCAACAAGAAGCTAAAATGTACCCCAACGAAAAAAAATATATCAAAACCAAAAATCGGCATGGCCATGCTTAAAATTCAGAAGAGAATAACCAGAGAGAGCCAACAGTACCAAAATCGATGGAAACAGTAAGCCAAAAATAAAATTATAAAAAACAAAAAACAACACAGCAGACACCATAAACAACCAAAAAGGCCGCCATCAACAACACAGCAGACGCCACAAACAATTAAGAAGGTTGCCATCACATCGCCTGAACCCTCAGGTCGAACTCTGCTCCGTCCTGCGTCCATGGCCACCGAAGAGACCATCACATTACATGAACTCCCTGTGCATCTGAACTGGAGCCACTAGTGTAGGATCGTCCGAAGCTCGTGGCTAAACTCTGACATCAAATCACCATCATCATCTTCAGTCTCTGTCTCTGCTGCTGCGTAATTAGCCTCACATTCGCATTCTGAATGTGAACTTAATGCTACTAGTTTTAATGTGAACTTAATGCTACTATTCTGAATGTGAACTTAATGCTCACCTTTGCTTTCATTCGAGTTTTGTGTTGTTGCAGGAAGTACATGATCTTGTGCAGTAACCCCGTCCTCTTTTTGCACAAGAAAAAGGGTGTGAATTACCATTATTTTTGGCTGGAAGGAACGGTGGTGGACTCAAGGGCGGAATTATCTGATGATCAACCAATTCCTCTTCCATATTACAGCTTCCCACCTTCTGTCCTGGCTCGGCTTCTCAGTTAAAAGGGGTTATTCCCCACCGTCTTAGGTTTGCCCGGCTCCGCTTCTCAATTAAAAAGGATCCTTCCAAGAACTGGAGCTGCTCTGTAGTAAATGCCATAGGAATAAACTCTGTAGTAAATGCCAGAGGAATACCCTGTGAAGTCCGGTGAAACAACTCCGACGCCATCCGCGTCCGCTTTGTGTCCAGGCCGACGAGGGACATATCACTCCTCTCCCGCCAGGCGTCCTAACTCGAATCGCATTTAATGAGGTCGGTGATGATAGTTGTTTCATTATTTGTTTATTTTTTATGCTCTTTCTGATTTATGCTTTTTTCAGAACAACCGTTTGGCTGTTTTAACACTGCCTTCTAATGATGACATGAATTCAAATTTTGAAAGTGACGCGACCACCACTTGGCACCAACACAACAAACCTAATTTATTTTTTATTTTAAGATGAATAATCAACTTAAAATTTAGAAATAAACCATACATTTGATGGATTAAAATTATGGCATTTTAAGTTAAAAAATAAATAAATAAATAATTTAATAATTAATAATTAACAACATTAATTGTTTCTCACTTATTACACAACATTGACAATAATGGGATTTAATTGATGTTTGTCCTAATAACACATTTTTATTTAATTGATGTTGGGCCTAATAACACATTTTTTATTATTTATATAAATAGTGTTTCTCACTTATTAACAATTATGATTTAACATGGGATTTAATATAGGTTGGGCTTAATAACATATTTTTTATTAATTAAATTCCTGAGAATTAATATTATAGAAATTGTTGTCCACATGGGGTAGCTCAAGCGGTAAGGGCCGTGGAAATGAAGTCTCACCGAACTAGAAGTCTTGGGTTCAAATCTTGGGCTACCCTTCCCCTGTTGAGGGGTACTTAATGGACATGTAAATCGGAGAGTCCCGGCCCAACTTACAAAAAACAAATATTATACAAATTGTTTATATAAAGTAGATTTATTTAATGTATCAAGCATTAAGAGTGATCAAAATAGGCTACATTAAAGAATTATACTATGGGAAAAACCATGGGTTGTCAAAATCAGGGGCCAAAAAGGTTTTGAAAATTCTACTAAATGGAGTCCTAATTTTTGCGTGCACACTCCTGCTCTGCAACTGTCGTCAACTCCTGCGCGCCCTTGGCCTCTGCACCAATCTGTGCCCAGCCTCAGTCGATGGAGGCCAGCGTGGACCCTAATCCCCCTCCTTCGCTGCCCCCGGAGGTGTCAGCCTTTAGATCAATGGTAGCCATTGGTCCAAAGCGCCCCCCCTCAGCTTCTCAGCAGAAACTCGTTAAAAAACTGGACATGATTCCTTTGGTAGCCCTACTAGAAGAAGAAACCTATAAAGCAGCTTTGAACCTTGCGAAGAGAGGCCTCATAGGTCAGTTCACGGGCCTCTGGCCATCTCCCAAGTCAGGTGATGAATGGACCCAAAGGAACTGGAAGCCCCTGATCAAAGAGGGAGTCAAAAGTTATTTTGTAGGTAAGGGTTTCTTTGTGTTTGTCTTTGAAAACCCAGATGACAGAGGCTTAATCTTTAGAAATGGACTGTATTTCATGGGACCCTAGGATCTTTATCTGAACAAATGGTCTCCTGATTTCGATCCCTCCAAGGACATCCCCTCTGTTGTCCCGGTCTGGGTAAGGCTCCCCCATTTGCCACTTCACTGCTGGAACCAAAAATCCCTTCAGATCATAGGTAATGCATTGGGAAAATATATAGATCAAGCTGCGAGAAAAGACCAGTATTCATGCGCCCGTATCTGCGTAGAAGTGGACCTAGAAGAAGGGTTACCGGAAGCTATCAAACTCACTGTAGCTAGCTGGACGCATGTCCAGGAGTTGGACTACGAACAACTACCCTTTAAATGCAGGCATTGCCACAGTCATGGACACTTTGCAAAGAACTGTAAAAAGAAAGCAGAGGAGTAAGTAGACAAACAGAACGGGGAACAATGGACTTTAGTCCAGAAGAATGCAACCTCAAAAAAAGGCGCAGGCAAAGGCAACATGGACAGAGGCCCTAGCAGCGCCAAAGCCAACCAGGAAATAGAAGTAACTCCAAAAGGGACAGAAAGCACTCAGAACAAACAAGTAACACTAGCCCAGGAGAATGAAGAACAGGTGGACACTCCTCCCTCAAACAAAGAGGAAGGGGAAGCAATTCAGACTGAGGCCATCCAAGGCAGTCCCTCTAATCCCTCATATGCTGAAATAGCAAGGAAAAAACCAGTTGAAAGCTCTGGTTCCTCGGAGGATGAAACCTATGAGCGACAAACGAAAAAAGCAGGAAGGAAATCCCGCAAAGAAAAGAGGGAGGAGGAGGCAGAAAGACTCAAAACACAAGGAAGTCAAGCTACAATAGAAATGTATATTGGGCGAAATATCAGACCAAGGCCTTCCAAGGGAGGCCTCAACACTCCCTCAAGTAAATAATGAATCTCGTCTCTTGGAACTGTAGAGGACTAGGGAACCCCTCCAAAATAGAAGCAGTCAAGGATCTTATGATATCCTCATGCTCCAAGAGACCAAAATAGAAGGCCAAGCCCTTCTAGAGATCAACAGTTTAAAGTGGAATAAAAGATCAAGCAAAGTTGTAAGCTCAAGGGGAACTTCTGGAGGACTGGCAACTCTCTGGAACGAAGACCTCTTTGATCTGAAAAATCACCTGGAAACACAACACTGGATCTTTATGAAATTGATGCACAAAGTAAGTAAGTTGTCTATCTCCCTTTTCAATCTTTATGTCACAGTTTCTTACTATGAAAAGCGAGAATGTTGGAACTCCCTCTCCGCCTTTTTAGAGCAGTCATCCCCCAGCAATATCATCATAGCAAGGGACCTCAACATCATTATGAAAGCAAAAGAGAAGAGGGGGGTCAAGCAACAGATACCCCATGATAGACGAGGTAGAGGAGCTCTTTCAGCGCTGGGATCTCTTGGGCTTCAATCCTGTCCGCGGCATTTACACTTGGTCCAATAACAGAGTGGGAATAGATCATATCTCAGCACGTTTAGACTGATTCATGGTACAAAGCTCCATAACGATGAACAAAAAGATAATCATCACTAAAATTCTGCCTAAACTTGCTTCTGACCATAAGCCTATTCAGCTCCTCTTGGAAGATGAATAAGACTTGGGACCTATTCTGTTTCGGTTCAGCCCTCTATGGATTGAAAGGGAAGGTTTTATAGAGACAGTGAAGGCAGCATGGGCCAAAACTTTCATGGGATCCCCAAGCTATGTCTGGGAGCAAAAGTTGAAAGCAACAAAACAGGCTCTGAAGAACTGGATAAAGAGACCAACCCCCACTCCCACCGAGCAAAGAAAGGAGACAGTCCATTCATTGCAAATTCTGCAAATAGAGATGGAAAGCAAAGATATCACAACAGAGTTGCTGGATAAAGAAACAAAAGCCCAAAGATCCACTCACCAATCTTTCAGAAAGGAAGAAGAATATTGTAGACTCAAATCCAGAAGTTTGTGGTTGAAGGCTGGAGATCGAAACACCTCCTTCTTCCACCAACAATATAGAGTGAGACTGTCAAGGAACCACATAGCAGAAATCAAAACAGCTGAGGGCAATGTTTGCAAAGGCTTTAACCATGTCAAAGTTGCTGTCGAAACCCACTTTAGGAATCTTTACAGAGAAGGAACTCACAGCAACAATGAGGAAGCTGCTGACTTCATCGCTAACATCCCTTCTCTCATCAGCCCTGAAGAAAACGCAACTCTCTGCAGGCCAATCACCGAGGAGGAAATCATAAATGTTATCTGGTCCATGGACGCAGACAAGGCTCCCGGGCCTGATGGATTTACAATCCATTTCTACAAAGCTTGTTGGCATCTTATCAAAGTTGATCTCTACAAAATGATAGGTTGGTTCATGAAAAAAGCCAAGATAGGTGGAGGAACCAACTCCACTTACCTCGCTTTAATCCCCAAAGACACCAATTTGAAGACATTTGCAAGATTCAGGCCTATTTTGTTGTGTAATGCTTCATATAAAATTTTGGCTAAACTGTTAGCAAACCGGATCAAGCCATTGTTAAAAAGATTGATCTCCTCCCCTCAAGGTGGCTTCATTGAAGGAAGGCATATTTTGGATAATTATCCAAATTCAGGAGACCATACACTCAAGCAAGCAGCGGAATGAAAAAGGTATGTTGATTAAATTATACATGGCAAACGCCTTTGATAGAGTGGATCGCTCATTCCTCAGCAATGTCCTCCTCTCCTTTGGCTTTTAGACCCAATTCGTTAATCTTATTAAATCTTGCATCGACAAACCATGGATTGCCCCGTTAGTCAACGGCCGCCCCACAAATTTCTTTCAAGCCCAGAGAGGCATCAGGCAGGGATGCCCTCTCTCCCCATTCCTGTACATCATAATGGCAGACTCCCTCAGTCGTAAACTCACTGCTGAAAGACTAAACGGCAACATTTTGGGTCTCAAACCTTCTCATGGAGCTGAAGCACTGAACCACGCTTTATTTGTTGACGACTCCCTTCTCCTTGGCGGAGCCTCCATCAGAATTGCCAAAGCCATTGACACAGTACTCAGAAGTTATTGCAGAGCCTCTAGGGCATTAATCAATGAACGCAAAAGTGAAGTTTTCAGCTGGAATATAGATCAGAGGAAACTCTCTGACATAACCACTCTTCTCGGATTAAAAGGTCAAGCAACATGGGATAGATTCAAGTATCTAGGCCTTCCCATTATATCAGGAGCCAATAAAAGATCGCTTTGGAGCGAAATAATCTCGAAAATTAAAACAAAAATTGCAGCATGGGGTGGCTACTAGTTGACGAAGGGAGGCAAAGTAATTTTAATAAAAATCCATGTTGTCGGCGCTACCAATCTTCCAGGCAGCGTTTCTCCTTGCACCAAGAAATGTGACGGAGCAAATCTCCAAACTGCTCAGATATTTCTTGTGGCAGGGAGGTAAGGGTAATGAATACAAAATACATCTGGTGAACTGGGACGTGGTGAAAAAAAACAAAGATAGAAGGAGGACTACAAATTAGAGACCCAGCTCTCGTCAATCTAGCTCTGGGAGGAAAGATCTTGTGGAAGTTTATCCATGAGCCCTCTCACCCAGTTAGTGTCTTGCTGTGTACTAAGTACGGACCCAACAAATCCCTCAGCAACCTCCAGAATGCAAACATTGTTAACAGCACGCAGGTGTGGAAATTATGCTGCAAAAGCAGCATGTTCTTCAATAATCAGGTTTACAAGATCCCTGGCAACGACAAACGCACCCACCTGTGGCTTGACAGGATTATGGGGAAAGAACCTCTGAATAACAATGAGGAAATAGCTTATCTCAGGGACTGGCTGAAGCAAGCAGGAGTCAACACCATATACGACCTTTCAATTTGGGATCAGCGTGGATATTGGGCAAGATGGGATTTTCATGGAGTCTCAGCGTTGTTATCCCATCAACAATCCCTGCTTGAAGATTTACTGGAGGAAGCAACCCCTGTCAACAGATCCATGAAAGATAGTTGGGGTTGGGGTCAGTCCAGAGTCTACACCACAGCTGCAGGATACAGAGCATTGCAGACCTCAAGAAACAACAGACAAACATTGGCCTTTTGGAAGAATGTTTGGGACCCCCTAACCTTACCAAAAGTGAATTTCTTCTTCTGGACTCTGGCCCATAATGAACTTCTAACTGGTGAAAATTTGGAAAAAAGAAATATAGCAGGGCCACACAGATGTGTGTTATACAGCAACAATTCCGAAACAGCCCAGCATCTTTTCTTGGATTGCAATTTTGCAAAAGAGGTATGGGGAATTATTTTACATGAATTTCAGATTATATTGCCTTCACAAATATCTGTTGCATATCTCTTTGCCACATGGAGCCACCTCTATTCCCAGCACATCCCTTCAAAAACATTATGGAGTAAAGTTGGACAGCTCTCCCTAAATACGTTTGTTGGCAGCTTTGGCTGGCTCGAAATCAGCTGATTTTCAGCGAAATGAGGCACTCTCCGTTGCAAGTTGCTGCAAAAGCTAAATCCTTTCTCTTGGAAGCAGCCCAACAACAGTTTTGCAAAGATGACCATTTGTTACTTCCTGAAGAAAAAAGATGGCTAGGCTCACTAGAGCCTTGCCCGCGCAAGCACCTCCTTCCTCCTCAAAAGGCAAAACAGGAATGGCGCATAAGAGATGAAGATGATAAGTTTCAATCTTGGTGGCGGTCCCAAAATTTATCCACAATATTCTTTGACGGAGCATCTAAAGGTAATCCCAGCACCGCGGGTGCTGGGGGGGTCATCTACTCTCCGGATGGGGCTTCAAAAGACTGTTTCAGTTGGGGATTAGGCCAGAAATCCAACAATCAAGCAGAGATTCTTGGGCTTCTGAAAGCTTGCCATATTGCAAGAGACAAAGGTGCCAAAGATCTTCAAGTTTTCAAAGATTCAGAGATAATAATAAAAAGCCTTAAGTTTGGAAAATTGTTTAGCAATGCCAGCCTCAACAAAATTCTGGACAGATTGAAGAGAGTTCTCCTTGACTTTGACATGTGCAAGTTTTATCATATTCTTAGAAAATCAAATAGCAAAGCTGATCAAATGGCAAACAAAGGAAGCTCCCTTATGAAAGGATTGCTAATTGTAAACAATGAAAGCTTTGTACAAATGCCCTGAAAATCTAGTAGATCATAATCAACATCAGTTAGAGCTCTACAATGTTATAGGGGTCGCTCCAGCAAAGACCCAAGATCTTTTCAAATAAATAAAATCCATAACCGTTTCAGTTAAAAAAAAAAAAAAATCAGGGGTCAAAAAACTACTAATGTTTACATGACATGACACCATCTCTTCGATACTAGGCTAGAGAGTACCTCCAAAATTTTGATCGTTTCGATTAATTCAAAATTGGATAAAATCCATAAGGGCATTGTTCCACCATGTAAAGATCTTGGGTTATTGGTAAGACTTTGTTTATAATTGAAATTTCTATTATATTCCTCTAACACACACCCTTACATTCCTAACTCAAAGGAGGTGGTTATTAGGTAGACCTCAAAAGTTTTTTAGCATACAAGGTATTAACTTGTTATTGATCCAGCCACCTCACTCCCAAGGTGCAGTTAAGAGAGAATGGGATCCATAAATTTCTCTCCTTTTTTAAGGACAATTTAATCCTCTCTCGTGTAAGGTTCTCATAATCAATATTTGGATGTTCAGTAAGATCCTAGTCAAATCTAACTTTTGCCCCAAGAGTTGTATCAACAATCACAAGACTTCCAAATGCTTTGAATAAGGAAGGAGGTCTCAAGATTTCATGGGAACTAGAGTGAAGATGAAGTTCTAAAGGTTGAGGTTTTGCAATAAAGTAATATTGTCAAAACCTTGTTGTGCAAGACCTTCCATGATAATTTACCTTGTCAAAAATTATGGACCAATGACAAGAGATTAGTCAAGTTGGTGAAAATAAGGTATTGTCCCAACTCCACCAAGGTTCAAATTCCATAAAAGTGGTTGACCTACCCTTGTAAGGGTGGTTAATAAGTGACAAAACCATCATAGTCATTAATTTGAACCCAATGGCCTCAATTCCCCCTTAAATTGAAACTACAAATGACACCCCAACTACATGTGATGGCCTAATTTTCCAGAGTTTAGAGTCTCAAATAATTTGCTTGACAACATACTCAAAGCCTAAAAGTTGTGTATTGATTGGTGAAGTAATCCTCTTCATCACGATATCGATGTTAATTTGTAAACTTTCGTTTTTGTGGGAGTTACTTCTATATCATTTCTCCATTACATTGTACTAAAATTTGTTAGTTAAATTAGGTTTTCTTAAAGATGATTGAAGAAATGTTCACTTATGCTAGGTGACTACTTTTACGTCTTTTGAGGTCTAAGTGTTCAAGGACAATCCATATTATTTTTTCATATGCAAACAATGCTCTACTTCTTAGTGGAAAGAACATGCCATTAAAACAAAGAGAAGAGTTGCCTCTCTTTCCTTTCTTTAACTCTTTTCATGTTAGTTATTACAAAACTTGAGACTTGTTTCCTAGACTACATCACATGATATCATTAATGTTTGGACCTCCCAGGCCATAAAATAACAAAGGCTTTTAAAAAAGTTCCAAGTTGTAAGAAAACCCAAGAGTTATAGAGCATAATGAATGGAGGGACGAAATCTAAGACTCCATTGTAAAGGCATAATTAGAAGTTGGGAGAAAAAACTTTTATCAACACAATGCTTCAATTATCCTCTCCTAAGCATGTTTAACAAAAGGGCATTCGTGGAAGTGTTAAATGTTAAACATAAGAAAGTTTAGATTGCGAGATGAAATCCTCGAGTGCTCATTGGAACGTGAATTGTTATTGCTAATCAAGGTTGTCATTGATGTCAATATGGCATTGGACGAGATGGCAAATATTCTTGAGATGCTTGATTCTAGATGATGATGTCATAACTCTTGTTTGATGAGGATGCCATCAATGAAGATGTCAAGCCACGAAGATGTCAAACCACTAATGAAGAAGTTCCAAGAAGTTCTTGAACTAACTATAATGTTGCACGTACCTTGATGATCTAGACCTTAACCCTTGATGACATATGGAGGACAACTTTGGAACTTTCCTAATGATGTTGCACTATGACTACACTAGTATATGATGACATGTTGATACGTAATGCTACATGGATGTTGCACTCCTACATAATGACTCTATGATCCTATGATGACATTGATAACAATGAAGAAGCGAAAGAATGAAGAAGCCACACTGTCCCAAACATTCCTCATGTTGTCCCAGACTTTTTGTGCATAAAATTTAAGAATAGTCACAAAGAAAAATAAATTTTGTCATCTTAGAGGTAGCCTATCCAGCCTCAACAAAATTCCAATGCCAGCCTCAACAAAATTCTGGACAGATTGAAGAGAGTTCTCCTTGACTTTGACACATGCAAGTTTTATCATATTCTTAGAAAATAAATAGCGAAGCTGATCATATGGCAAACAAAGGAAGCTCTCTTATGAAAGGACTGCTAATTGTAAACAATGAAAGCTTTGTACAAATGCCCTGAAAATCTAGTAGATCATAATCAACATCAGTTAGAGCTCTGCAATGTAATAGGGGTCGCTCCAGCAAAGACCCAAGATATTTTCAAATAAATAAAATCCATAACGGTTTCAGTTAAAAAAAAAAAATCAGGGGTCAAAAAACTACTAATGTTTACATGACATGACAACATCTCTTCGATACTAGGCTAGAGAGTACCTCCAAAATTTTGATCGTTTCGATTAATTCAAAATTAGATAAAATCCGTAAGGGCATTGTTCCACCATGTAAAGATCTTGGGTTATTGGTAAGACTTTGTTTATAATTGAAATTTCTATTATATTCCTCTAACACACACCCTTACATTCCTAACTCAAAGGAGGTGGTTATTAGGTAGACCTCAAAAGTTTTTTAGCATACAAGGTATTAACTTGTTATTGATCCAGCCACCTCACTCCCAAGGTGCAGTTAAGAGAGAATGGGATCCATAAATTTCTCTCCTTTTTTAAGGACAATTTAATCCTCTCTCGTGTAAGGTTCTCATAATCAATATTTGGATGTTCAGTAAGATCCTAGTCAAATCTAACTTTTGCCCCAAGAGTTGTATCAACAATCAGAAGACTTCCAAATTCTTTGAATAAGGAAGGAGGTCTCAAGATTTCATGGGAACTAGAGTGAAGATGAAGTTCTAAAGGTTGAGGTTTTGCAATAAAGTAATATTGTCAAAACCTTGTTGTGCAAGACCTTCCATGATAATTTACCTTGTCAAAAATTATGGACCAATGACAAGAGATTAGTCAAGTTGGTGAAAATAAGGTATTGTCCCAACTCCACCAAGGTTCAAATTCCATAAAAGTGGTTGGCCTACCCTTGTAAGGGTGGTTAATAAGTGACAAAACCATCATAGTCATTAATTTGAACCCAATGGCCTCAATTCCCCCTTAAATTGAAACTACAAATGACACCCCAACTACATGTGATGGCCTAATTTTCCAGAGTTTAGAGTCTCAAATAATTTGCTTGAAAACATACTCAAAGCCTAAAAGTTGTGTATTGATTGGTGAAGTAATCCTCTTCATTACGCTATCGATGTTAACTTGTAAAACTTTCATTTTTGTGGGAGTGACTTCTATATCATTTCTCCATTACATTGTACTAAAATTTGTTAGTTAAATTAGGTTTTCTTAAAGATGATTGAAGAAATGTTCACTTATGCTAGGTGACTACTTTTACGTCTTTTGAGGTCTAAGTGTTCAAGGACAATCCATATTATTTTTTCATATGCAAACAATGCTCTACTTCTTAGTGGAAAGAACATGCCATTAAAACAAAGAGAAGAGTTGCCTCTCTTTCCTTTCTTTAACTCTTTTCATGTTAGTTATTACAAAACTTGAGACTTGTTTCCTAGACTACATCACATGATATCATTAATGTTTGGACCTCCCAGGCCATAAAATAACAAAGGCTTTTAAAAAAATTCCAAGTTGTAAGAAAACCCAAGAGTTATAGAGCATAATGAATGGAGGGACGGAATCTAAGACTCCATTATAAAGGCATAATTAGAAGTTGGGAGAATTTTTTTTTATCAACACAATGCTTCAATTATCCTCTCCTAAGCATGTTTAACAAAAGGGCATTCGTGGAAGTGTTAAATGTTAAACATAAGAAAGTTTAGATTGCGAGATGAAATCCTCGAGTGCTCATTGGAACGTGAATTGTTATTGTTAATCAAGGTTGTCATTGATGTCAATATGGCATTGGACGAGATGGCAAATATTCTTGAGATGCCTGATTCTAGATGATGATGTCATAACTCTTATTTGATGAGGATGCAATCAATGAAGATGTCAAGCCACGAAGATTTCAAATCACTAATGAAGAAGTCCCAAGAAGTTCTTGAACTAACTATAATGTTGCATGTACCTTGATGATCTAGACCTTAACCCTTGATGACATATGGAGGACAACTTTGGAACTTTCCTAATGATGTTGCACTATGACTACACTAGTATATGATGACATGTTGATACGTAATGCTACATGGATGTTGCACTCCTACATAATGACTATATGATCCTATGATGACATTGATAACAATGAAGAAGCGAAAGAATGAAGAAGCCACACTGTCCCAAACATTCCTCATGTTGTCCCAGAATTTTTGTGCATAAAATTTAAGAATAGTCACAAAGAAAAATAAATTTTGTCATCTTAGAGGTAGCCTATCAACATGGGTCCTATACCATCTTGTAGAGTATATTTTTTCCTTTCTAATGAGCCCTTATTTGTCCCAAAACTCCCAGTAGTTTCTGAGAAAATGATTTTCTAAGATGATAAAATATACATTTTATCCTAGCTAACCTAAGCCGACTCGTAGCCTCATGTCCCTTGGCCAATAGACATGACTCTTTTTCAAAAAACAAAATGTGTATAAATATGACGTTAAACACTTCATTTCACCATCCAAAATTCGATGATCATTTCAAAGAGAAATCACAGGATCAGGACAAAGGCCGAGGACGACTACAAATTATAGTTTGGGGCAAAATTTCCTTTATTCTTCGAGCTCAAGAACAATATATAGTTACATTCCTTGAACCAATGGATAGAAGGGAGCCTGGTGCTTGGATTTGTTGAAGACAAAATTGTTGGCAATTCTTTTAGCTACCCTTCTGAAGGTCGGATTATGGCTTGTGGACAAAATTGCAGAAACTCATGGGCTGTCGCCTCTACAGCTCGGATCTATGACATTTTTGGCTCAGATTACAGTCCTGTTACAACTTGCAATTTCAGACAACACTTCAAGCCTGCAATTTTGGCCCTTTGGGTAGCCACCTCAGGACTGTACTTTGGCCTTTTTTGCGGCCTCTTTGGAGCAGTTAATTTAGTGATTCGAACAACCTGTAAAGATCTGTGGTAAAGACCTTGTCCTAGACTTTTAGACCATTAGAGACAGTTCTATGGAGATTTGAAGCTTGAACTTGTGGATAAATTTTTAGACAAGGGATTATTATTGCAAGAGGCTTGGATCTATGGTAGAGGCCTTATTCTAGACCTTCAAAACTTTAAATAATGTTATAGTGGATTTGAAGCAGCCTTTTGTGCCTGTTCTATAAGATCTTCATTAACCAAATTTGTCGGCCAACTTGTGAAGCATTTATTGATATTCCTAGACTGTTGCTTGGACCATCATTGAATACCACTTGAAGCATAATTCAAGGCTTAATTAAAGGCTGATTTAGAATCAGACATTGAAGAAGAATTGAAGTACCCCTCAAGTCTTGTTGAAGAACATTGTAAGAGTGGTGTGCAAATTTATTGAGAATATCTTGGAGTGGCATTTGAAGATCATTTGAACACCTTGGAGAATATCTTGGGGCAGCCTATTAAAGACACCTTAAGCATTGAAGTCTTCTTGAAGAATACTTAGTTGAACAACACATTGAAGACTTAGAAGAAGCCTCATTGAAGAACTTGTGTAGCAACAATGTTAAAGGATTACTAAGGCAATTGTGTTGAAAACATCTTGTTGGGGCAAGCATTGTTTAAGACATTTTTAGCACTGGCTTGGAGGCATTAGCGAAGACCTTTATGCATGATTAAAGACCCCATGGAATAACCTTGGAGAATTTTGATTGGGTATGATGAAGAGCAGTGGTGACACCTTTTAAGAGATCAAGGTTGGCATTGATGATGAGACGTGGAGACTAAAGTGAAAACTACATTAAGATTGAAAGGGATCGTTTAAGAATACAGTGGGAGCCTTGAAGTATAACCAAATACATCTTGACAAAGTGAAGGTGAGGGTTGGAGCCCAAGAGGTTGGAACCTCGAAAAGACAAGGTTGGTGCCTTGAAGGATAGGGTTGGAGCCCTAGAGGATCAGAGTCCTCAAGAAACTAGGTTGGAGCCTAAACCAGATATAGGGTTGGAGTCCTTGAGGTTGGTGCCTCAAAATTGACAAGGTTGGAGCCTTGGAAGTCCAAGTCGATGCTTGACATATTACAAGTTGGACCCTAGGATATTGAAGATCGGTGTCTTCATCTAAGGTTGAAGCCCTACATATATTGTACTTGATTTATTGTAAAGAATAAATTAATAAAAGCATTTATTCGTATTGTTCATTTTGTGTTCTAGATATAAGTGATATAACTGGTCAAAATAACAATTGAAAAGAAATATTGATTCACCCCCCCAAGTATTTCCAACAATTGGTATTAGAGCCAGTACCTTTAGTCAAAGCATAATAGCTTGAAGGTTGATCCTTAGAACACAAATGGCAAAGCCAAGGAAGAAAGCCTCTAATCCTCCTAAAGATATCTCTTCCTCAATCCTGAAAATTGGAGACAATCAAATTGGGAAGGTTCCATTGTTCAATGGAAACTTTGATGTATGGAAGGTAAGAATGAGAAATTTCTTAATGGCTGAAGGTGTTGGAGTATGGGAATCAGTGATTACTGATAACACGATGGACGGTGAATCTAAGGAATACAATACAAGATAAATGAAGATATTTTGAATGGGCTACCAAATTATACAAAATCCAATTTGAAAAATGTTCATCAACAAAATATATATGGGACAAAATTCATGACCTTCACTCAAAAGGGGCATTGACCATGACCACTAGTCAAGAAGATGATGGAAAGAAAGAAGGAAATCCATAACCCATCAAGGAAGCTAAAAATAATAATGATGACATCAAGGCCAAAGAAGACCTACAAGAAGAAGAAAGCAAAGAAGACTTTGAAGAAGATATCTTGACTAAACTTATAGCTGCTATGGAAGAGATTAACAATTTTAAAAAGGGAAACGAGGAACTTAAGAAGAAAGTGCAAGATGGTGACCAAAACAAGACAAGGAAGGAAGCTGACCTTTTCAAGCTTCAAGTACTAGAAAGAGATGAGGATCTCGCCAAACTTAAGGAGGAATTTCATCAAAACAAAAGAAAGCATCACGAAGAAGTCATATCCATGACAAATCAATTGGATAAGGCAAAGAAAAGGGAAGAAACTTTGTCAAGCCACCTTGAACAAAGACTCAAGAGCTTGAACAAACTTGAAGTAGATATTGGTCAATACAAGGAAGAGGTCTCCTCCCTTAGATCTCAACTAGAAGAAACAAGGAAACAAGCACAAGGATTTGAGAAGGTGATGGAAGCTTTGGCATTCATAGAAGGACAAGTTGATGAAGAAGAAAAGGAGATAAACACCATGATGTGGCAACTAGAAGAAAAGAATGATGAAATCACCAAGTTAAGATTATAAATCACTTCTCTTAGGCCCAATCATGTGAAGCAACCAAGATGAAGGAATAAATGGAGATCATTCTATCAAAGATGGATGAAGAATGCAAGAAAATGAAGGAATAAATTGTCTTTCTTAAAAAGGAAGTTGACTTGTTGAATAAGAACTTGAAAAGTTCTCAAACCTTATATGACATCCTAAGTCATCAAAGGTCTCACCTTGATAAATCAGGTCTTAGCTATGCAGGTGAACCCTCAAGTAAGAATGATGCAAACAATTATGCTTCAAACAACAAGGATGTGAGGAACCATGGAATAAATGTTGATGCTCCTAGATCTAGCAAAGGCAAGGAGAAGAATGGAAGAAATCCTACTCCAAGGAAACTTGCATATGGTGTCAAGAATATAAAAGGAAATGAATATCATCAAAGAATCCCAAGGCAAAAAGACTTCAGAAGTACATCAAGGAAATCTTCATCTTCCAAATACCAAAGTATATTTCTTGGTTATTGCTATTCTTGTACAATCTTTGGGCACATGGCAAAAGATTATAGGGCATATCACCAAGACAAATATAATGGTCCCCATCAATCTCCTAGAAGGAATTTTGCAAGAAGAAGTCATGATTTCTCCTTCATGAATAAGATGGAGTGCTTCAATTGCCATATCATTGGACATATGGCATGTGATTGTAACTTGACTTGGGTCCCAACACAAGCTAGAATCATGACAACCAAGCCAGAAAAGAAAGTTACACAAATATGGAGAAAGAATCAAATTGGATTTGAAAGTCTCTTGGACACTCTAGCCAATAACACATGTTGATTTGATGAAGATATCAAGATGTGATATCCCAAGTGTTTGATGATGAGACTCTGCCAAAAGGGAGACCATGCATATAGTTAAGGGGAGCTTGTGATCATTCTTGCAGAAGCTATCTGTGAAAGGGCCCTATGAAATACTTGATGAGTCACTCATGGACAATCATCCTTGATATATCATCTCTCGGGAGCAACTCCATTGAAGAACATGATCCCTTACCCATCCGATGGACTATTGTTGAATATTTCTTCCATTTGATCACAAAACAAACAATGTTTCTTGAGCTAAAGGAGTTTATGTAGATGAGGGGAGTTGGTTCACCACATGAAGAAATGCAAACACATCTACCATGGACCACATTACTAGAAGAAAGAGCACCATGATAGGGGGAGTAACATACCTATGAAGAACTACTATTGACGAAGAAAAGAAGCAGCTTGACAAGGGGAGTGCTTGGGCACCCTGTTTGCTATTGATGTCAAAGGGGGAGAGAATGTTGGAAGGGAAAGAATATTGCCATCAATGACAAAGGGGGAGATTGTTAATCAAGGTTTTCATTGATGTCAATATGGCACTGGACGAGATGGAAAATATTCTTGAGATGCCTGATTCTAGATGATGATGTCATAACTCTTGTTTGACAAGGATGCCATCAATGAAGATGTCAAGCCACGAAGATGTCAAACCACTAATGAAGAATTCCTAAGAAGTTCTTGAACTAACTATAATGTTGCATGTACCTTGATGATCTAGACCTTAACCCTTAATGACATGTGTAGGACTACCTTGGAACTTTCCTAATGATGTTGCACCATGACTACACTAGTATATGATGACATTGTTGATACCTAATGCTACAGGGATGTTGCACTCCTACATAATGACTATATGATCCTATGATGACATTGATAAAACGAAGAAGCCACGATGTCCCAAACATTCCTCATGTTGTCCCAAACTTTTTATGCATAAAATTTAAGAACAATCACAAAGAAAAATAAATTTTGCCATCTTGGAGGTAGCCTATCATCATGGGTCCTATACCATCTTGTAGAGTATATTTTTTTCCTATATTATGAGCCCTTATTTGTCCCGAAACTCCATTAGTTTGTGAGAAAATGATTTTTAAGATGATAAAATATACATTTTTATCCTAGTCGACCTAAGATGACTTGTAGGATCATGTCCCTTGGCCAATAGACGTGACTCTTCGTAAGAAAACTAAATGTGTATAAATATGACATTAAACACTTCATTTCACCATCCAAAATTTGGTGATCATTTCAGAGAGAAATCACATGAGCAGGACAGAGGCCGAGGACAACTAAAAATTATAGTTTGGGGCAAAATTTCCTTTATTCTTCCAGCTCAAGAACAATATATAGTGACAGTCCTTAAACCAGTGGATAGAAGGGAGATCAGTGCTTGGATTTGTTGAAGACAAAATAGTTGGCAATTCTTTTGGCTACCCTTCTCAAGGTCATATTATAGCTTGTGGATATAATTGCAGAAACTTGTGGACTATCACCTATGCAGCTCGGATCTATGACCTTTTTAGCTCGGATTACAATCTCGTTACAACCTGCAATATTCGGATGGCACTTCAGGCCTACAATTTTAACCTTGTTGGCAGCCACCTCAGGCTTGCAATTTTGGCCATGTGGATAGCCACCTTAGGCCTGTAATTTTGACCTTGTGGGAAGCCACCTCATGCCTACAATTTCGGCCCTGTGGGCAGCCACCTCAGGACTGCACTTCAGTCTATTTTGCAGCCTCTTTGGAGTAGTTAATTCAGTGATTCAGACAACGTGTAAAGATTTGTGGTAAAGACCTGGTTCGAGACTTTTAGACTAGTGGAGATAGTTCTATGGAGGTCTGAAGCTCGAACCTCTAGATAAAGTTTTTGACAAGGGCTTACAATTGCAAGAGGCTTGGATCTATGGTAGAGGCCTTATTCTAGACCTTCATAACTTTAAATATTGTTATAGCATATTTGAAGCAACCTTTTGTGCCTATTCTAGAAGATCTTCATTAACCATATTTGTGGGCCAACCTGTGAAGCATTTATTGGTATTCCTAGATTATTGCTTGGACCATCATTAAATACCACTTGAAGCATAATTTGAGGCTTGATTGAAGGTTTATTTTGAATTAGACATTGAAGGATAATTGAAGTACCCTTCAAGTCTTATTGAAGAACATTGTAAGAGTGGTGTGCAGATCTATTGAGAATATCTTGGAGTGGCATTTGAAGATCATTTGAACATCTTGGAGAATATCTCGGGGCAACCTATTAAAGACACCTTAAGCATTGAAAACTTGTTGAAAAATAATTAGTTGAACAACTCATTGAAGACTTAGAAGCAGCCTCATTGAAGAACGTGTGTAACAGGAGTGTTAAAGCATTACTAAGGCCATTATGTTGAAAACATCTTGTTGGGGAAAGCATTATTTAAGACATTTTTATAAGCTAACTTGGAGGCATTAGTGAAGACCTTTATGCATTATTGAAGACCTTATAAACCAACCTTGGAGAATTTTGCTTAGGTATGATGAAGAACAATGGTGACACCTTCTAAGAGATCAAGGTTGTAATTGATGATGAGACCTGGAGACTAAAGTGAAAACTAAGTGATGATTGAAAGGGCTTGTTGAAGAAGACATTGGGAGCCATGAACTATAACCAAATACATCTTGACGAAGTGAAGCTAAGGGTTGGAGCCCAAGAGGTTGGAGACTCGAAAAGACAAGGTTGGTGCCTTGAAGGATAGGGTTGGAGCCCTAGAGGATCAGAGTCCTCAAGAAACTAGGTGGGAGCCTGAACCAGATATAGGGTTGGATTCCTTGAGGTTGGTGCCTCAAAATTGACAAGGTTGGAGCCATAGAAGTCCAAGTCGGTGCTTGGCATATTACAGGTTGGAGTGTGGGATATTGAAGATCAATGTCTTCATCTAGGGTTGGATCCATACATATATGGTACTTGATTTATTGTAAAGAAGAAATCAATAAAAACATGTATTCTTATTGTTCATTTTGTGTTCTTAATATAAGTGATCTAACTGGTAAAAATAGCAATTGAAAAGAAATATTGATTCACCCCCCCAGTATTTCCAACAATTATATATAGCTTCTAACTTCTAACATGCAAATGATTCTCTGGGCATGTTAATATCAACCATGTTCATCTCAGTGTCAAACATTTTTATATGTTTAGCTCAATGTATGATTCTCTAGGGTAATGTTAGTTCATTTAATCAATTCTTGTGCCTAATGACTATTTGAGATATAAACTTAGACAATAGAGGCAAGGTATTATTTTATGAAGAATAATGGCAGTGACATGACTTTCAACAAATGTAGCATTCTTTTATCTTGGTTGTGATTACCCCACGAAAACATGAAGAGTTGTATGACTACATATAAATGCCTCATATTTTTCGAAGGTGAAAAAAGCTATGTTAGAAGGCCACTGCAATATAGGTCACCTTTAATTCCCTCGTGATTTCAACCAATAGATTGAGAGTTGTGTTACTTAAATACTTCCAGGAAAATGCCATGTTAGGAGGGATTTGTTGTTAGAAACTTTCCTATTTATTATGGGATAACTGGTCAATTCAACCAGTCTTTGAATAATGTCAAATACATTTTCCATTTTGTTGCAGAAAATTGCACCATTGTATATAGCGTGGATCTAGGGATATATGTCCACTAGAAGAGAGTATAATACCTACGATACACCATTATGAGGTTATTCATGTTCCTTGAGGAATTTCATTCCATTGAGAAAATGAAGAACTAAAAGTGTACAAAGGATGATACAACCGCTTTACTGGATTTTGTTTTACAATTCTTTTCCTTGTAACAAAGAGGGTACAAACAACTATCTTATGAGCTATGCCCTAATGTTGTAAGTTCTAGATTCTTAACTTAGGAATGTAGTACTCCCTCAAGGTGGGACTAGGCCCACAAGGTTATTTTTGACTCATATTCTTCACTATAATCCATAACAGATATCATACATGGTTTCATGGGTGTAGCATAAACTACTACAAAACATTATAACTTATGCACCATGTTATTTCAACACAACATTGCTTAACCCAGTAACCACATTCCAAGCATGTGTAACAAACAAAATATATCATAGTTACATTTGACCATGACACACACGCAACATGAGCAAACCCATTATTCATAATGGACCAAGGTGATTTCATTTAGCAAGAAAACTTAATGTACACATTGTCATGAACATAAATGGGAAATTGAGTTTGGGACAATACTCACCTCCCAACTCTAGACTTGTTGCAACCTAATTTCTTGTGCAATTGTCACCCCTTAACTTGATTCCAAGCTTGAGAATATTTTTCAAGGACGAAGCTACCAAATAAACCAGGGATTCCAAAGGTCTAACCTCCCTTCACCCTTTAGGCATAAGAATGCTCAAGCACAGGTTAGTCTAGGGCTCCAAAGGTATGCTACCTTCACCCACCAGCCAATGAAGGAACCCATAGGTCTAATCTACCTCCATTCTTTGGGCATACTAATGATCAAGCACAACCTAGTCCAGGAGTACAAAAGTATGCTACCTCCACCCACCAACCAATAAAGAAATTGAGAGGTATAATGTACCTCCATCCTTTAGTCATAAGAATTCTCAAGCACAGGTTAGTCCATGGATATAGAGGTATGCTACCTCCACCCACCAGCCAATGAAGGAATCTAAATGTATAATCTACCTCGATTTGTTAGGCATAAGAGTGCTCAATCACACTAGTCTAGGGCTCCATAGGTATGATACCTCTACCTACTAGCTCATGAGGGACTTCAAAGGTAATGGCATCCACCCTAAAAAAATGCAAGGACTCCAGAGATATAACCTCCACCCCAGTTTGTTGTCACATTAGTTCACAATAAGTAGATGATTTCACTGGCCTTGATGCTCCACAATGTGTTTCTACTAGTAATTAAGAGTTAGACACCAACTTCCTGGGCATCAACTGGCTACTCCACTAATCATTGATGAGTGCTTTTGATGACAGAGTCCATCTCTCATGTTAGTATGTTAGCCTCTTGGATTACTTTGTGATTATCAACAAGGAAGTCTCCAATCATTGTATAAGGTTGCTCTAGTGCTACAAATACACCTCAACTCTACATGCACGATTCTTGTTTCATTCTTGGATTACCTTGCGCTCATCCCCTTTTAGTTAGTAAATCTTAGTCAATGTATAAGTCTATGTTGATGCTACAATTATAACTCAGCTATGCTTGCCTGATTCTCTTTGCCACGATTTGTTTCTTGTTTCTGGGCACATTTGTGTTGCTCCTCTTGATGTACAAGGTCGATATCTTGATTAAACGCCCACTCTAGAAACTCCAGAACTCATATATTTCTACCCTCCTCCTTTAATGATGTTTCTCTAATTCATGCTCTATCTCCCTCGTTTCTTTCGCATTGTCTCTTTGTGTTTTCTTTCCAACTCGATTTCCCCCAATTTCTCCTGTCTGAATTCTACCTTCTCGTAGTTAGTGCCCAGTCTGGCCTAGACCCTCTTGACCAATCAAAAGTGTCCCATGTATCCTATGTCTCCAAATTTTTGTGGTGATTGGTTATGTCATCACTAATTGGTTTTTGTGTCTACCAACCCAGTCTTGTAGGGTGATAAACTTAATGCTACTTAACCTTTTTGTCCCCTAGCATTCCATTTGTCAACCTCCAAGGCATGTGCTACAACAAACAAAATATTTTCATGTAAAAATATTCCCAAGTCTGGAATCAATTGTCCCTTTTCCATGCCCATGTGTCTATGTTTTTCTTTCAAAATATCTACAACATCGATAAATGTGAAAGGTGGTCGGGGCCATCACAAATCCTATCAAACTTATGGTAAGAAATAGTCTCTTCCCTATAAAATTAGCTTACTTTTACAAAAGATTTGACAATCCTTAAACAACAAATAAACTCACCATAAAATATGCTTGCTCTTGAACCTTGATTTCAAAACATCAAGGCGCGTGTGGCTTATACATTATATCTTAACACTTGCCAAAATGCTTGTACACATGTCATTGACCATACTAAGAGATGGAGGGGTCATAGATGTAAGAGGGATCATTCTTGATGCTAGAGGAAACTGTTACACTGAAATTTGTCACCATGACTATCTGCAGTTAATATGGCTCCATCAACAGTCATATTATCCTCCTTGTCAAGCCTTATACCTCTGCTCTCCATGTCAAACTT
>APFE031144278.1:0-54978 GCA_000404065.3 Pinus taeda
AAAACTAGAGATATCTAAGGCTTCGCAACTTCTAAACCCAAAGTCACTACAGGACCAATAAAAATCGAAACCCTAAGGCTAAAATCTCAATGAATTTCACTAAAACTTTCGACACTAATGGAACAAGTGCAGGCGAAGATTTTTCACAGTCAACCAGTGGATCTGGGCAGTAAAGACTAAGAAAAACAAAATCTAAAGGGGAAAATGGATAAAAATCGAATTTTCTTAATTTTAACAGGGTACGCAGGCAGCCTGTTTAACCAGGTGCGTGCACGCTCTGTGTACACAGATATAGTGCGTACAGGTACGCACTGTGTCTAACTCAGAGGGTGCGTACTACTGCAAAATGAAGAAAAACTAAGTTCTAACTCGACTCTAAGCTAAGCCACCCAAAAGCACAGTCAAGCAACCAAAAAACAAAAGAAACGAAACTCTTTTCAGATCAAAGTAATACTCAAAGGAAAAATCAATCACATCAATGGATTCCCCAGTGGAGTCGCCAATTTGTCATGCGGAAAGAGTTATTTTGCGGACAAACCTAACCTCCCTAGGAGTCTAAGACTCTCTAGTGACAAACAAACCAAACAAGAGCAATCCTTCTCTAAACACACATTATTCTATGAGAATTCAAATGTTTTCGATCTTACCTTAGGTCCAACGCTTGTTGTAGCAGTCCAGCCTTGCTGATCCAGATGAGCTCCTCCTTCACTTTCAGACCTTCATACACTAACAAAGCAAACGATTACATAACACCTGAATATTCATCATAAAACAAAGCATATTCATCACATAGACCAAGGAGTACATGAAATAATTCATTAACAACAAATCATTGAGAAGAATGGACTTATGTGTATTAAGGAAACAAAAAAGGAACCATTACAACCTGAGCCTTGGTGTTGTGCAAGCTCCTCCCAGGGTCCAGCAAGAGATTTCCTCTACTTTGACAAGCTCACCCACTCCCACTATGGCAACAAGGAAGGATAGTGATCTCTCCTCACCAGTCAACAAATGGAAGTCCTAATTCCAGCAGCATTTACCCTATAGAATGTTCAGCTTTCAACCTCCCCTCCTTTGGCCCAATGCCTGTATTTATAGTATTCTAGAAGAGGTTATTCAGTTCCAACATCAATGGGATACTCCTTCTTTTGGATGGGGTAGTTCCTCTCTTGATGGGATAAGCTCCTCTATCATAGGGGTGCATGAACCATCTGGAGGCGCTCAATACACGTCAAGAACTCTTCTAGAAGGCTCTAGAAGTGACCACAAGTAACTTTTTAAAGATGAAACTTGCGCCTTTTGACCTTTACAGGGGTACGCACCCTAGCTTTAGTATACAGAGCGTATTACTACGCAGGTCTAATGTATATGGAGTGCGTACACGCAGGAAAGGTAGAGAGAACCTGCGTACCCAGAGATAAACATGTTTTCAAGTGACTTTCTCTCTTTTGAAGTTTTGACATGAAGAGCAGAGGTATAGGGCTTGACAAAGAGGACAATATGGCTATTGATGGGGCCATATAACTGCAGATGGTCAAGGTGACAAAATTCAGTGTAACACTAGCATATACTGAATTTTCTTTACCTGAATGACATGATATTGTAATATGTTCAACATCTAATGTTCCGGCAATATCAAAATCCCCATAGGATTCAAAATAATTTCATAAGAGTCTAGTACTGTTATATTCATAATGCGTGTGAAAACTAGATCAATAACATGGTATCCAAGTTAAAAACTAGTATCCTAATTTCAATGGACATGACCCTAATAATAAAAAATGTAGATATGCATGAAAAGTTAAGTCTTCAACTAAAAGAAATGTGTCCTATACTAATTACTCAACACTTCTCCTTGTAGGTATTCTTCATAATTTATTTGACCCAGCTATAACTCCACTCCCATTTTGGAGAATCTATCAATATTTTAATGTAATTTGCTATGAATGTGATCAAAGGGTATAACCCTGAAAGTTCTAATCAGCTCCATAACTCTAATAGTCCATTGATCCAGTAAATAAGTGCTTAAAGAAGTATAACCTTTCATCCAATCTATAACAACTTTTGAATCCCCTATCACTTGTAAGTTTATATTTCTAAAGTGACATAATTAAAATGACTAACATAAACGCTTGATTTGTACTATTAAATTACTTGTTAAGTAGTCATATTTATGTTACTAGACTAAATTAGTCATTCACGTTAGTCATTTTTAGTTGTATTACTTATTAGCTAATCGTATATTTTAACCCGAGACAAAATTAGTCATTTATGCTAGTCATTTTTAGTTAATCACTTAATATTGCTCATTTTTTGTAGTATTTCACTTGAAAAAGCTACGGTGACAAACTTTATCAGTCACCTAGTCACTAATTTCATCATTTTCTACTAATGGAATAATGATAACAAGTATTAATATTGGAGAGTGGAATAATGAAATAATTCTTCTATTGGGATAAAATTGTGCTTATTAACAATTCCACAAGACCATGCAAGTCAAATGTATTAAAATGACCTGCTAGTGAATGACATATGGTAAAAGATGTTACAAAAAAAAATCTAGTAATTAACACAGAGAATAAGGGAAAAAGCTTATGATTGTACATGTAAAAAAATAGAGGGATATAGAGGGCCAAAATTGAAGAAGTGTTGCAAAGTGGACTCCTAGTTTGTGCTCAAAGGAAAATAGCAAATTAGCCTAGGATGGGCATAACTAGGTTTACTTGGATAAGTCGACAACGATACAACTAGCTTGAACATGGCAAGAAGAAAAGGTTATCCTAAACCTATACTTATATATGAGTAACGAATATATATTAATGCTACCTAGTACCACAATACATTAGTTGTAATATAACATTAAAAAAAAAAAAAACAACAACAACAACAACAAATGGTTTCTAAAAATCGTAATACCACTATATGGATCGTATGAATAAAATTGGTACTTCCATGATCTGTAATTTAAAGTGGAACCACATGATGGAGTCCTTGGAAATTGGAATAGCCATTGGGGTAAGTAAAAGAACTAGTTGCTATTGTGAATGAGCTACATGATGTTGCTAACTCTTATTGAATGTAGGTTGCAAATCTTTGAGGAGTTATGATTCATGTTATTGACCCATTTTGTGTCTATAAATAAAAATTGATGGTTTTCTAATAAAGTTTGGAATATATATGTACATTTTTAAATGATTATTAATGAAAAATAACGACAACCATAATGATTGTGGATGTAGTTCAGATCAAAAGAGGTATTCCTAGTCGAATCTCTACGCATTTTCAATTAGAAAGAGATTATGCTTCAGAAGCAAGCAATCCCTAGGTAAAATATAGTGGAATCACTTCAATTGAGAGAGGGGCAGCCTAGGAACATGGGAATAAATATTTTATTCACAAGACATATTTCTACCTGTTTCGAAGGCCAGGAAACATCGAGGATGATGTTTCATTGAAGAGGTGAAGAGGGGGGATATCTAATACCCCTCAATGAAAATTAAATATTCAAATTACTTTTACTGCAGTAAATTGGTAAAGTGTGGGTTGTGTGGAAGCCTCGTGAAAAATTTAAATGTTTAAAGTTTTTTTTTTTTTTTTTAATTAATTATGGCCAACCATGGAATTTATGGGGACAAGATACTAAATGAAAAATAAAAGGTTTTCTATCACTAGACAATTAGAAGAAAATTATTCCTCTCCCTGGAGATAAATAATCTTAGTTGGGACAAGGGAGCTAGGAGGGGAAGAGGAGAGAAAAATTGAGGAAACCTTCAAGACTTTGTACTTGGTTGAAGGAGGTACAAGTGAGGAGAATGAAGAGAACATACAATATTATTTTATTGAAGGAAGGCAAGAAATTGCCAGTTAGGGTGTTCTTGAGCTTGTTGGAGCTAGTGGAATCCCTAAAATAGACTTGTGAGTCTATGAGTTATTTGGATAGACTTGTATAGCCTTTATGCCTTTTATTAGACCTTGTTAGGCCTTTGTCAAGCAACTGTTTTGGGAGTGACAAATTGGATCAAGGGGAGAAATGGAAATAATCATCATTCTCATTGGTTGGGAGGAATGGTCTTTCCTCCCTATGAATTTCCTGACAGCCTAACCTAAATAGATAAGTATCTTAACTTGTTATTTTTAGAACATGAAGAGTTTCTTTAGTTACAATGGTCTAAAGTCTAGCTTAACAGAATGTAACAATTCGACAGTACAAGAATCTGAGTTTTAACATAATGGAAATGGTAATGATGGTGTGTATTATGGAATGGAAGCTTATTCGAACATTGATATTATAATTATTTTTATAATTGTCATAAGAACAGGTTAGTCCTAAAATCTAATGGACAAAAGTCCATCATTGTAACAATCTGTGTTCCTGTTATATAATTATACTTAAGCATTTCAAAGGGGTAATTAGTAGGACTTGGAGGAAACTTGATCTCACCTACTCAATGAAATGTTGGTAATAACAATAGAAATAAAATAAAAATGGGTAAATACCTAAACCGGGAATTTTGTAACAAAATTCTAAATTTCAATTAGAGAACTACATTCCACAAGTGCGAAATATCATAGTATAACTATGTCAGATTAATCCTTTTGTACATAAAATAATTATCAATTCAATGTGAGCGCAAATACAAATTGTAGTAATGGTTAAGAGAAAACCGTAGCAAGTAGATACCAAAAAGTCACATCAAAAGAAGCAAGAAATCCATTTGTAAATAATATTATCGATATGTTCAACTAAGTTTCTAAATAGATTAGAATATATACATTAACATTCCAAGTTGAATATATTACCAATATGAAAGAAGGAACTATTACCAATGTGAATGAAAATTGTGCAAAATCTAGACTCAAACCCTAGGGTAACCATTTGATTGACTTATGGAATCATAAAACTTGTTACAAATTATTGCACATAGCTAGAACAAACTATTGAGAAGAAATTTTATTTAAACTGTCATGTAACTATACATAAGTTTTCTATTGAAGAAAACTGAGTCCAACCTTCTACATAGGGTATTAAATCCTTGAATACGAAAATTCAGTTATTCCTAAGCTCAAGTTAAATTGGCGAGCATGAATGTAAAATAGTGAACCCTCTAATTAAGGGCTTGTAGTTTCATAGATTCAAATAAATATCTCTTAAAAAAATTGTAACTGCTTGATATAGACACATGTTAGCTGAAACTTCAGATAAAAGAAATTAAAACAAAACCCTAAGGGAGCTCTCAGCTCGACACTACATTTCAATATGTAAGGCACTGTAGTTAAATGTCGAGAAAAGAGTTCATGAAAATAAGAACCTGAAAGGGAGCTAAGGAAATATCGATTAAGAAGTTGGGTGTAGCAATAAAGCATTGATGCTCTGAAGAAAATAAACACCTCAAGGAAATTAAGACAACCTAAAATGCATTGGTAACGCATAAGAAAATTAGTGTAAGAGCCCAAATTAGGTACCAATAAAGGAGAAATTAGGAAAAGAAAAAGAAAAAGAAAATATCGAGACAAGAGGGTTGATACCTTGAATTAACCCTTGCCATATGCTAAAAACCAAAAGAAACTACATGCTAAAACCAAAAGAAAATTGTGAGAAACTATGACTCTATTCTCTTAGAAAAGGGATATGTGATGAGAAATGAAGACATTTCACTTTTGTACCTGAACATTTGAAATTTTAAAAACTAGAATTGGGAAGGACCTCTAGCAATCTCGTCTTCACCGTCATTCGAAAACCTGGAGGTTGCAAACAAACAATTTGGCAAGGTCAGCATTGGGGAAAAATAATGAATAATAATAATAAAAAGCTTCCAAAAATTCTCAAACATACATGTAATTATTTGGAGAAGCTGGAAAACTGACAAAATCCCAAGTATACAAGTTAAGGTTTGTTGGAGTGTTCCTCCAGCAGATGGGAGGGTGAAAATGACCAACTAGAAATCTCAAAATCAGGGTAGTGACCCCTTAACTACTCCACATCAACCTTGATGGTTCGATATATACCCTAAGGGATTGACAATGATAACTTTCCATGTGCAGATATGAAAATGCAACATGAATGTGCTAACAATCGGACCTTCGAGATAGTTTTGTAGAGGGCCCATATGATACATTATATTTAATTAATAATTCCAAGCATCTCGACGGTATAGTTCCTGCTAAGGTTAGCAACATATCTATGCTACAATGCATAATTTAACTGAGCAATATACCAAATATAAATAAGCTAAGGTCATGCGTAAAGCATAAACAAATAGAATTAACATCCTGCCACAACTCATACGACATAATTACAAGCTTTGTAGCCCAAAGGTGATGTACCATATACTTTAAACATCTATCATTTATGATCTGAAATCACCCGTAAATGACCTCAGAGAAATAATGAAGGTATTACAGACTCAATTGTTGTGGTGTGCCTATGCTATTTTATGCAACGGACCGATAAGATTTCGAAATACAAAGACACTGAAACAGTAAGAGAACACAGTAAGCAAGCACATAAACACAACAAATTTAATAGGGAGTTCACCCAATCCTCTTGGGCTACGTCTCATGGTCTAGCCTTTAGTGGTGGCCTTTCTATTGTGTCTTAAAGTAGAGTTTTTACAATAAGGAGCTCAATTTGAGTCTCATTTAACAGATGATGATCAGTAGGTTTGTACTTTGATTCCCCAAGTTTCTAGAGTACACAGACTCCCCTTACCGAATCTTGACTTCAACTAGTCTCAGTGGTATGAGTCCAATTTGGTACTCAATACCTGACAGGTATACACAGAAGAGTTGCTTGAACCTCTCAAGCCTTCTCTGGAGTTCAAAGACTCTCGGACTCTCTCTGCCTTTGTCTGCTTGATGCTGCCTTTGCTCTACAGATTAGCTCGACTTCTCTGTTCTTTGCAATTCACTTCTTTCTTGCCTTTGGCATTCTGCTTCTCTTTCTCTACTTGCTCTACTCTTTGTCTATTCGTGTCTTAAATCCAATCTGCTCCCTAACTATTTGTTTCCGCTTCCCATCTCTCTGGATCTCCTACCTCTATCTGCTTGAATTCCCCTGCTTTGCATCATCATCACTGTGTAACACTTCACAGAGAGGTGGCCACTTGTTTTCTAACAAATTGAGTGTTAGTTCTCTTTGAACGGTCGTTATTTCCGTTGCTCCAAGATTGCCTACGAAACTGATTCCCCTGCCAACTCATTGGTCATGCCGGACCTCAAATCTTATATGACTCAACCTATTTCCCTGTTGAATCCGGTCATCCATCGGATCATTTCGCTGTCATTGATCTAGAGCCTCCAGATCCTACGGTCTCTGTCCATATCGGGTGGGTAACTAACATGACCTTTACCCACGCGATGCGAGCGGTTTTCTCTCTCATCCACTGGACATGTGTCACCCAGTGTATGGCATCGAGTGGGACTTGGTCGAACCCGCTTAACACTTGAAGCTCTTCCGATATCCTACTGATTTTAGCACGGGACCCGCCTTCTAACGGAATCGGCGATTTCCATATGGTTTTATGCTTTTCCTTGTGACCGAGTGCTTGGGGGCTTTCCTTCACTGAGGGGGATGCCGTGTGATACGAGATTAGCACTTTAGTGCTAATCGCGTATCAGAAACTACCTTTGTTTTTGGATTTGACATCCCGTTTGTCAATTTGTGCTAATGCACTGTCACCATGGGCCAATGGTCTGTGCGCTTTGACCGAGGGTCCTTGTTGTTCCATGCTGACCACAAATTTCCATTGTTCAGAGGTTATTTATAATAATCTTTGACATCCATAATACTTTGAAACTTCACTATGAGTTTTATAGAGTTAAGGGAACTTTAAGAGTGTTTAAGGATCCAATTCGGATCACGGCCTTCCCACTTAAAAAGCTTTTGTACCACCAAAAGTTGGTTTTCAAGCATCGACTAAGTGAGGGTATAGCTGTCTCACTTATCCAATCTCTATCCATTTTGCACTGCTTGGCTTTGAACCCTTGAGTCCAATTCTAAGGTACTCAACATCTCCCCTACGCGTCGTCCTCACCTTCCTGTCTAGAACTATGCCTTCCTACAATTCATTGAGGTATTCAGGTAAGAGATCATCAATAGAAAGCAATTGACTTTGCTCTTCAAGATATTCAATTAATGAAGGTTCAAATAATCTCAAGATGTTTGCATTAATGACTGAGTAGATGTGCATGTAAGCTGGTAAATCAAGGTAGAAAGCATTCTCACCATTTTTCTCAAGTATATTGAAAGGTCCATACCTTATTTTCTTTAGCTTTTTAAATTCACCTTGCATTTTGTCTTTGTTGATATACAGCCGGACTTGATCACCAACTTGGAAACTATGCTCCATCCGATGCTTGTCATGCCTTGCCTTGTATTTGGCTTGGCTCTTTTCCAGCTGTTCTTATATTGCCTGGTGAATCTCTTGGATTTTTTCAATGAACTTGATTTCCTTGTCCACATCACTATGTCTATCAACTGCTATGTCTTTACCAAAGACAAAATCCAAGGGAGACCTCAGTGTGAAACCAAAACAGGTCTCAAAAGGAGATCTCTGTGTGGAAGAATTTTTTGCTCGGTTGTAAGCATCCTGCACATAACACAAATGTTCATCCCAAAGTTTGGGATGCTTGCTGCAATAGTCTCTGAGCAACTGGATCACTGTCCTATTGACCACTTCTTTCTAGCCATCTATCTGTGGATGAAATGCTATTCTTTTCTTCAATTTGGTGTCCATTAGTTCCCACAGACTCAACCAAAATTTCCCAACAAATCAGGAATCTCGATCAGATACAATGGAAGTGGGTAATCCAAAATGAACCCATACATGCTGAAAGAACAATTTTGCAGTTTGTTCAGCTGTAATTTGTTTATTACAAGGTATCACAATACACATTTTGTTGAACCTATCCACAACAACATATAAATAGTCATGACCTTTCCTAGATTTAGGCAGTCCTCCAACAAAGTCCATGGAAACACTTTCCCAAGGATGAGAAGGAACTGGTAGTGGAGTGTACAAAACTAGTTTTCTATTGCTGGGCTTACTTTTAGCACACATGGTACACCCTCTTACATATCTAGAAACTATCTCATTCATTTTTGGCCAATAAAAAAATCTTTGCAGCCGTGCAATCGTTTTACTTACACCAAAGTGACCTGAAATTAGAGAAGTTTGTGCTTCTCGAATTATCTTTACTCTTTCAATTTGTGGAATACATAGATTCCCACAATGATACAAGAGTTGGTCCTTAATGTGATAATCCAATTCTTCTACTCATTTTCCTTGACTTAAAGTTGCATATACATCTTTAAAATCTATATCTTGAGCGTAGCTCTCATGCAATACTGAGTTATGCTTAAGTATAGTAGATGCGTTTATAGTTGGTCTAGATAACATATCTGCAACTTTATTGTGTATTCCCTTTTTATATATGATGACTAAACGAAACTATTGTGGATTCTATAGTGTCTTGATTGCTGCAACTTAGTTTGGGAGTGTAGATATTGAAGTGGTTGATGATCAATATGTATAACTGTCTCTTTGCCCATTAAGTAATGTTTCCACTTTTTCACACTGTACTAATGCATACAATTCTTTATCATATGTGGGATAGTTAACTACTGCATAATTAAATGTCTCAGAATGATAACATATGGGTTTACTGTGTTGTATCAACATTGCTTCCATGGCATAGTCGTTGGCATCTGTTTGGATCTCAAATGGTCTTTGAAGATCAGGCAGTGCTACTACTAGTGTTGTATTAATCTTTTCTTTCAAGGTGTCAAAGGCTTTCTGCTATTTACCTCCCCACTAAAACACCTTGTTCAATCCTGTTAAAGCATGTAAGGGAGCTGTAATTAAGGAAAAGTTAGAAATAAACTTTCTCCAATATTGTGTTGCTCCTAAGAAGATTCTAATTTCTATAGCAGATTTGGGTTTAGGCCGGTTTACAATCATTGCCACCTTAGAAGGATCTATCTTCAATTCACCACCCCCTACTATATGTCCCAAATAATTCAAAGATGTTTTTCCAAATTCACATTTTGAGAGTTTAACATAAAGTTTTTCTCTTTTCAAAACATCTATTGTCTGCTTAACATGCTTTAAATGTTCTTCCATGTTTTGCTGAATATAAGAATGTCATCCAGATATACAATAACAAAATCATCAATAAAAGGTCTGAGTACATGATTCATTATTGTCATGAAAGTAGTAGGAGAATTAGTTAAGCCAAAAGGCATAACCAACCACTCATACAATCCCTGCTTTGTTTTGAAAGCAGTCTTCCATGCATCTTGTTCTGCAACTCTGGCCTGATGATATACACTATGCAAGTCTAACTTGGAAAAATAAATAGCTTCCTTTAACTGATCTAATAGATCATCTATGCGAGGAAGGGGATAATGATTTTTTATTGTTATCTTATTCAGTGCTTGGTAATCAATGCACATTCTCCACGATCCATCTTTCCTTTTCACCAAAATAATTGGAGACCCACATGGTGATGTGCTAGGTCTGATGAACCCCTTCTCGAGCAACTCCTGCACCTTCTTCTTGATTTCTGCATTCTCTAAAGTGGACAACCTGTACACTCTGATGTTAGTTAATGGATGATCTTGCTGCAAATTAATATCATGCATTATTTCCTTTTTGGGTGGCAGACCTTTAGGTTCTTGAAACAAGATATCATATTCTGAAACAACTTTTTCTAAATCAGCTTGATGTTTAGAATCACAGACCTCAAATACATTGGTTTTATCAGGTTTCTTTTCCTTTACAACCATCAATAAAAATTGTTTGCATGAATTTACAATTTGCCCTGAGTTTATGAGAGTATAGTTATTCTTGAGCTTATAAGCCATTACAATATATTCGATTCCATCTTTAACAAGGGGATACTTGTCCTCAACTCTATAGAAAATAGCTTTTCTATCATTCAATTAGGTACTTCCTAAAACAATTCCACATATATCCAAAGGAACTATATCTAACTCAACCTCATCTACAAATGCTGACCCAAAAGAAAACTTAAGTTTACATTATCTAGTCACTTGTAGTTGTGCTTTATCACTTAACCAACGTAATGGGTATGGATTCTTGTGAGGTGTATTCAGTAATCCCAACTTCTTTACAATTGCTTCAGAAATTAAATTTACTTGTGAGCCACTATCAAACAAAGTATCAATATTTTGATGCTTGGAAATAACTCAAATATGGAAAAGTTCATGTCTTTTTCTCTCATTTTCTTCATTATTAGTGGATTGTGTATAATTACTAGTAGATGCTTCAGAATTTTTACCTTTTATACCTGTGGCTGCAATTGTTGTTTCAACTCCTAAGTTTGGCCCCAAATATTTTTGAATAGCTACAACAGTCTTCTTCTTCTTGCCCTCAAAATTCTTAGGTCTCAATTTCGGATGCAAGATCCAACAATGCTCATCATCATGCCCATCCTTCTTACAGTGAGTGCACAAAGACTTGCTTTTCTGTGCAGTGTTCGCCATCCTATCTTTCCATTTTTGTTTTCTTTTCTCCTTATTCTTGCTTGCAATAGGCTTGGATGATCCCCCACCTTCTGGGTTCCCATTCTTTCCTCTAGCTTCTAGATGTGTATCTTGAACAAATACCTCATCTATACTAGTGGGATTAAACATGAGGATAGTGTGCCTCATGTAGCCGTGTAGACCACCTATGTACTTTAATAGAGTCTCAGGTGAGTCTAAAGAAATTCCTAGAATCAAGGCTCTTTTCCTAAATTCTTGGGTGTAACCTTGTACACTTTTCCCTTTCAATTCACGAAGAGTTTGTTAGATCATCATGGATTGCCTCATGTAAGCTAGTGGATAGAACTACTTTTTGATTGTAGAAACAAATTCACTCGAGACAGAAAGAATCTTACCATGTTTTTTCATGTCATCTTGTGTCCTACCTTTCCACGATACCAAGGTAGTGCCTCCGAGGGGTAGGCTGGCCAGCTGAATCTTACTCTTGTCTGAGTCGATACTCTGCACTCCGCAATAAACATCAATTTGCTTGATCCAATTATCCATCTTCTCTGCACTCAACTCTCCATCATATATTGGTAAATCAAATTTAACATATAATTTAATCAAAGATGTCTTCTTTTTATGTTCATGGCTATTAGGAGGTGTGAGAAAGTTTTCTTCTTTCCCTTTGCCTTTTGAGTGGTCATGGAGGAGAGACTCTTCTTCTCCTTTATCTTATTTGGAGCCTGATGAATATTCATCTTTATGTTTCCTAAAGTCCCTATACATTTCCTCTACCATGGATCTCATGTCCAGGAAACTATCTATAAATTGGGAGTCTGGTCCCAAGGGACTTTCTTCTAACATTTTCTTCTGAGGATAGAATCTTCCAATTTCCAGGTTAGTTTCGACCAACTCTCATTCTCCTAATTTAAGCTTTGATCTTGTTAGCATTCAACAACAAAAATCCAACACAAGCTTATTTAACCTTAACAACCACGAGCTTTGATACCACTTGATCTAAAATCACCCGTAAATGACCTCAGAGAAATAATGAAGGTATTACAGACTCAAGTGCAGGGGTGTGCCTATGTTATTTTATGAAACGGATCGATAAGATTGCGAAATACATAGACACTGAAACAGTAAGAGAACACAGTAAGCAAGCACATAAACACAACAAATTTAATAAGGAGTTCACCCAATCCTCCTGGGCTACGTCTCCTGGTCCAGCCTTCAGTGGTGGCCTTTCTATTGTGTCTTAAAGTAGAGTTTTTACAATAAGGAGCTCAATTTGAGTCTCACTTAATAGATGATGATCAGTAAGATTGTACCTGGATTCCCCCAGTCTCTAGAGTACATAGACTCCCCTTACCGAATCTCGACCTCAACTGGTCTCAGTGGTATGAGTCCAATTTGGTACTCAATACCTGACAGGTATACACAGAAGAGTTTCTTGAACCTCTCAAGCCTTCTCTCGAGTTCACAGACTCTCGAACTCTCTCTATCTCTATCTGCTCGATGCTGCCTTTGCTCTACAGGTCAGCTCAACTTCTTTATTCTCTGCAATTCACTTCTTTCTTGCCTTCAACTTTTTGCTTCTCTTTCTCTGCTTGCTCTACTCTTAATCTGTTTGTGGCTTAAAGCCAATCTGCTCCCTGACTATTCATTTCCGCTTCCCAACTCTCTGGATCTCTTGCCTCTGTCTGCTTGAATTCCCTTGTGCTGCATCATCATCACTGTGTAATGCTTCACATAGAGGTGGCCACTTGTTTCCTCACGAACTGAGTTTTAGTTCTCTTTGAATGGTCGTTATTTCCGTTTCTCCAAGATTGCCTGTGAAACTAATTCCCCTCCCAGCTCATCGGTCATGCCATACCTCAAATCCTATATAACTCAGCCTATTTCCCCATCGAATCTAATCATCGATCGAATCATTTTTCCGCTGTTGATCTGGAGCCTCCAGATCCTACTGTCTCCATCCATATCGGGTGAGTAAGTAGCATGACCTTTACCGACATGATGTGAGCGCTTTTATCTCTCATCCATTGAACGCGTGTCCTCCAGTGTATGGCATTGGGCAGGACTTAGTCGAACTCGCTTACCGCTTGAAGCCCTTTCGATATCCCGTTGGTTTTAGCACATGACCCGCCTTCTGATGCAATCGGTGATTTCTATAAGGTTTTATGCTTTTCCTCATGACCGAGCGCTTGGGGGCTTTCCTTCACTGAGGGGGATGCCCTGCGATACACAATTAGCACTTTCGTGCTAGTCGCATATCAAAAACTGCCTCTTTTTTTGGATTTGACCTCATGTTTGTCAATTTGTGCCAGTGCATGGTCATCATGGACCAACAGTCTGTGCGCTTTGATCGAGGGTCCTCGTTGTTCCATGCTGACCACAAATTGCCATTGTTTAGAGGTTATTTCTGATAAGTTTCAACATCCATAATACTTTGAAACTTCGGTATGAGTTTTACATGAGTTCAGGGAACTTTAAGAGTGTTTAAGGATCCAATTCAGATCAATTTGTGAACTTAATATTGATAATTGGGATACATATACATGTATAATTTTCACCTGTTCATTTACACCAACATGTGAACAAAGGGTTAAATTATTATGGAAGACCCCATGACATTAGGGGTAATGACAAATGAATAGTTTCCTAGGTGCGTAAAATGGGATAAACATTAATCATTTGGTGCATACGTCGCTCTTGTAGTAATTTTCTCTTTATTGGGTAATTTTGAGACGTGGGAGATGTTACATCGAAGCTCATGAGAATTATTTCATATCTTCGCAATATTCATTTTCTTCTTAGAACTGGTCAAGGCAAAAAGATAATTCTAGTTAGCAAGAGTGGGGTAGAGGCCACTCATTTTATAAATAAAAGCGCCACCCATTTTATATATGGATATCTCATTGTCACCTTAGCTATGTGGAAATGGTTTCCACAAGAGTGGAGAGAGATGACAATGGTTACTGAAGACCAACCCCTTACACTCAAGTATTTACCATAGTAGACCTTTGGGGACCCTGGCAACAAGAAAATCAATGAGGCCTCTTTTATTAGCTGGTGCAAGAAAACGTTGAACGTCATCAAGGCCAGACAAAGAATCCCATTATCATTCCTCGATTAATATTCGATGTATATTTGGTTTGGCGTAAGTCATGAAAGCACTTGGGTGTGTCCTAAGTGCGTCAACTCTAACACATTTTAGATGCGGGCCCAAAATTTTATGTTATTAGAAGAAGTCTTCCATATAAAAGTCTCTTCCTTGTCGATGATTCCTGGAGAAGTTCAGGAGGGGAAGCACATATACTTGTTTGAAGGAATGGTGACTCAACCTCTACCTAGAGAAACCCCTTCAACCTCAATGAAGTGACTAGATAAGAAAATACTGACTCCAGTCACCAAGAAGCTTGAGATGCTCATGCAGTCATTACATGAAACTTTGGATAACCTTGGGCCTTCAGTAAGTCCTTTTCCTACCTTTTCTAAATTTATCAGATCAAGTCCGCTTGTTTCTTTTACCTGTAGGCTTGTTATTTCTTTAATTCATTCAATGGGAGCTCACTCTCATTTTGAACCTAGCATTATAAATATACAAACTCTTACAACGAAATCAACATCAGTCCCCAGGAAAAATATTAAAATCACCTCTACCTAGGTTGTTGACCTTACTGATGAAGAACCCCAATCACACGCCACCACACCCATCACCAAAGAGAATACAAATTCCACTTCCACTGCATCCCCAAGCTCACACAATCCTCACATTGAATAGCCTCCACCTCCACCACCATCTCAAGCATACTTCCATCTGGAACTCTTCTTAGTACGGAAACGAAAATGGAGGTAGACTTCATTATCCACTTAGTTATCGAAAATACAAATGGGGCACTTACATCTCATCCTTCAGGCACGAAGTCTACTCATACGTCCTTGTTTTCTTTACTACATGAATCAAGCCCACTAATAGTCACCAGTCATCTTATTTACCCTGAGAATATGAATCCAAAAACCACTCACATAGTGCCCCTACCCATTAGTCCTCCCACTATCGAACCCTCATATAAAGAAGCCTCACCCCAAGGGTAATATGAGAAATCATTTTCCAGTGGACAACCATTGCAGATTTGGGTCCCTCAACCCTCAACTAGGATAGTTGATGACCTCTAGGGTTGGTCCTCGACTCAACTGCTTAATTTCATTCAACTAGTTGCATTCCAAGCAGAGGCGTTGCACAACATTCTAATAGTTGAACATGAACAATAATAACAATAGATTCTTTCCCTTGTTGCAGAATGATATCATATCCTTCAGGAGAAACAAACTCTACAGAATCAGGTCAATCAAATTACTACAAAGTTCTAGGACATATGGCCCTCACTCGCAGAGATAGTCAATTAATCCCCAGAATACTTATCAGCTTGCACCCTCTTGGAATTCTATGACCACATCAAAGTAGCCTACAATTAACTTGTCTTGACCAATAGCTAGCTCAAACAAAGTATTGCTGCAACTCAGAGACTACTACCAGATCCTGCTTCCTCGTATACCAGTGAGATTGAGCAGAAAATCACAGAAGTGGCTTGTATGAAAGCCTTTGTCATTCAGGCTACAGATGAAACTAGGGGACTCTTAGCATAAGTTCGTGACTGGTCAAACTACCTTGCATGAAGAAATCAATTGGTTTACCCCCTACATTAACAGGCCAATCAATTTTTCAACCAAACGATGGCCTCCAAGGACAAGACCTAGCAAAAGGAGATTTTGGCAGATATGGATTCCCTCGAAACCCAAATCCAAGAAATCGAGGATGAGTCGAGCAAGTAAAAGCACCTACTCCATTACCTTAAGCCATGAGAACATGTTCAGTTAGATACACTACAAAATATCAACAAGGACACATAAAATCAATGGAATACCCTCTTAATGATCTGTCCTACCCAGCCTACTGCCAAGCTCACAGTGCAGTTCGTCGATCAAGTAGGTACTCTCTCAAGATCCTAGCAAGCACCTTTCAATGAGTTCATAAGGTTCAAACCTACAGCCATTGAGTCTGTACCAAATTTTTGTCCTTCCTTTGAAGGAACTAGTCAATAGACTGTGGTCGAGGTTTGTTGGGTCCTTTGTTTTGAAAGCTAAGTTGTGACATGTTTTTGAGATTGAACACATTTTGACAATAGGTAACCATTGGGAAGTCACAGAGGAGATAGTCAGAGAAGGAGAAGGGAGCCACCAAAGATTAGAAGTTGTGGAAAACTAGCTAGAGAACTCAGGACTCAAGCAGTCATAGTTGAGTTGTAGAGGCAACCGAAAGAGGAAAAAGGTGACACATCTGAGGGAGAAGTAGTTGCCCAAGGGAGTGTAGGGTTTAAGAAGGCCACCGGTAAAAACCAGAGGGGGAGAAGAAAGGAGTGCACTGAATTGTTATTACGGAGCCTACTGAACGCACATTTTTATATCTCATCTTGCTCATGTAATATCTTGTTATGTTAGTTTTTTTTTTAACAAGGTCTTCCAGCCCAATGTATTGTTGTAATGTTGTTGAATATAATGGAAGAGGGAGTTACAGGGTTCTATGAGAATCTTCATGTGTTACTTGTTGTGGCCTTTTTAAAATTTTATTATGACTGCACATGCACAATATGTTTTCTTCTTGAATGCTTGAGCTATCATGATTTCACCTTTGATGTTCTAGTTCTAGGTTTATTGGGTGTTGGTAGTATCCATGTGGTTTCTTCTGACACCAGATTTCATCCCCTTAACTAAGTAAGGTTGTGGCACGCCTTAGCTGAGACATCATATTCTTCCTGACTAGGGTGAAAATGTCAACGTTACGCTAGAATACGATGAAGCCTTTGTTAGCCCTTGTGCTTGAACCCAAGGTGTCAACCCATCCATCATTTTTTCACCAACATTACATATTAAAGAAAGCTTTATATGGTCTTAAGCAAGCACCAAGGTATTGGTATTCAAGGATTGGCAAGTACTTCCAGGATCATGGTCCAGTCAAGAGTTCATCTTAACCTAAGCTTTATATACTTTAGACATGTCAAGACATTCTTAGAGTTTCATTTTATTTTGATAATATGATCTATACAGGGAAAAATTTTGAATTATTTCTAATTTTTAAGTCACAAACTATTGCATAATTTGAAATCATAGATCTTGGTGAAGTGCATTATTTCTTGGGTAATGAATTATGGACAAAGGAAGATGGTATTTTTATATCACAAGTCAAGTATATTTGGGATATTCTAAAGACATTTAACATGTTGAGTGTGAAGTCAACGATAACTCATTTGAAAGTTGGGTTGAAGTTATACAAAAAATATTTCAGTACAATTGATGTTACTCTATAATTCCTTTGGTTGGAAATCTAATCTACCTAACCACAACTCAACCAATATGGTATCCAAATTTATGTTAGAAACCAAGGAATTGTAATGGAAGGCAACTAATAATATTTTGAGATACCATGGGGGCTTCACTGGGGGAGCAATACCATACCACGTGCATTCATATTGGGGGAGATATATTGAGGAAATAATGACATAATATATTGAGCATATATAGGGGGTAAAGTGTTTTTATATTGGCAGGTATAAAAAATTGAGCTCAAAGTTAATAAAAAAAAATATAAAGGGGTATAAAAGATGTTAATGAAAAAATGCATACCTACAATATCTAGTGAAAGTAGGGATTTTTTAAATTGGGAAGGTGTATTGGGTTTGTATTGGTATGGGGTTATATAATGTGATTATTAGAGGTATTTTCCAATATGTAGTCAAATTAAGGGTATTGTTTAGTATGCCACGAACACACGTGCTATGTAAGAGGTTAATTGAGTGAATACACTTCTTGAAAATACTTTTCTCTCATGGCATTAAGTGAAAATGATATCACTGCCAAGCCTTAGGTTATTTTTTCATGTATACATTTATAATTCGTTATGAGAAGGTTACTGAAACTAAAATGCAATTTCTAACCTTGAAATGTCCAATGGCATAACACTCCTTGATATGTTTTGAGTGAAATCTCTCACCATTGTCGTTGTTTGGTAAGGTGTGACCCATTATCTACACTCAATGTTTATCAATGGGCGTAGCATGGGTTAACTTGTTTTAAATTCCTTTTGTTATCACACGCCTAGAACTTAAGTCCAATATTAAAAATAACCCCTACACTATTTGATTGAATCGACCCTTCTTTATCTTAGCATTCTTGGATTTCATGTTTACCCCACTTTCATGATAGTTTGTTCACAATGTCATATCATTTTCTTGTTCATAGCGATAACACAAAGTTTTGAATGTGATGTCAACACATTATTATATATTCTTCTAATCTAAAATGAGTTTCCTTGGAAAGAAATACACCCTTTCCCAGCATGAAGGTTATATCCTAACACTATTTTTCACTCACATCAAGCTCTTAAGAAACACTATCTGCCGAAAAGACTTTTTTACCTTATTGTAGACAAGGTCATGATATCATTTTTCCCTCCCTAAGTGCATTAATTGGGCATTCATACATCCAACATTTCGCTACTTCCCATTTTCTACCACTATAATGATTCTCCCAACCTCATATACTCATATTGGACTTCCATTTCATGAGGGAATCAATTCTTATAATAAGAAAAGTTGTACAACCTCAAGTCATCAATAATCTTTCTGTTTAAGAATGTTGTGTATCTTTAAAATAAAATAAAAATGTGTTTTCATGCTCTTTACATAGTGAAACTTTGATACTTCATACAACTAAAATTGTCATCTCAAACCATATGGGCTAGTGTTATATTATTTAAAGTGATAGTTTGTGATTTGATTTTCACACTTAGAAATATGATTAAGTATCCTTCTCATGATACATGGACTAGTTTGTTACTTTTGTCTGTTGAGCATTCTCTTTCCCTTATAAACACTATTTTCCCATTATGAATTTTTTTATTGTACCCTTGCACTAACGAAAAATAATGACCTAGATCTTATTTATCTTGTTATCTATTGTATTTTCAATTAAATTTGACATGACATAATAGATAGTATTGTTGCACAACATTAATTTTCATAGTAGAAGATCATTTAATAATAGAAGGGGCCAAGGGAGACAGGGAAATGTCACATGGAGATAGGACCATAACAAGAGGATTAGGTTCTCTATTCATTTGGATGTTGATTTTGAGGAATTCAGTCAACTTACACAAACATGCCATTTGCACAACCATCACAAAATATGCCTCTTCCACATCCCAACATCGTAGAGTTTCCTTTGCAACAACCCTTAACTCCATAACAACCTCCTACCTTTGATGGATAGGATACAAATCCTATTGGGAAGCCCTCTGGATATGCAAGATGGCCCTTCATTTCTCATCACACAAAAACTAATTCACATTATGCACAACATGTGCCCTTTGAAACTTCATAGGCTATGACCTTGCCTCATAATAAACCCTTGTAGAAATCACCTAAGTTTGTTGTTGATAAGCATCATTCCCCTCCTACAACCACTACGCACTCCACATTTGGAGCCACGTCTTCCCACTCTTGCAACTCTACTGCAAGGAAAAGTGAAAAGAAAGAAAGTTTTATAGATGATATGTTTCTCGAAATGCATTCTTGGGGTAAAATGAAGGACAACAAGGGTATGAAGATAAAAAAAACACTACAAGGAAAATGCCGTATAGTGAAGGTCACTAGCGGAGCTGGGTGAGCATATGTTTTTTAATGGTGCATCTATAATACCCAAAACACACCAATGCATTATATAATCATGTGCATTGATACTTCATAGAATATGATGCACTGCGACAAATGTTTTTATAATAAAAAAATAAAAAACATAATGGTGCACTAAGTAGATAATGCACACTAGTGCGTATAATACTCGATAGCACTAGAAAGGGTTGAATTTTTAAAAATTTTGATTGTAAGATTCATTATTCTATGTCTGATGGTATACTCTCATGATGCTACGGTGCTAAATAAGGACACGAATGCCCTAGGGCATAACCAATATAGAGCATCGGTGCTTAACAACAAATGGTGCACAATTTCACGGATATTTTTTATACAAATAAAAACAACAATGCACTAGTTATATAAATTGCACCTGTACGTATACTACTCGATAGCACCAGCAAAGATTAAATGTAAAAAATGTCGTCATAAAATTCATTTTCACCATTTAGGTGCTATACTCAAAAAATTCATCGACAGTCTCAATGTATTTAAACACACTGGTGTGTAAACAACAAGGTGCACCACAATAGGGTTTTTTATTAAAAAAATAGTAGTTCACTCAGAAACGTGAACACAATGGTGTGGTTACCCTAACACATCGAAATAGGGTTAAATAAAAAATCTACCGGTTGTAAAAAATATTTTTTACCATTTGCAATGCTATAGAGCATTCAAGCATCGATGTTATAATTTCCTTTAATAAGCACCCTGTCGTTAATGCTTCCCTATCTTGCCATCCTTCCATCCATTTCTTATTGTGTTTCTTTCAAATTTTCTCAAACGGTGCTCAAATTTGTTTTTTTCATTTACGTGGTAATCTTGCCTCTCTAACGAGTAAATATCTAAGTAATTTCCATGCTTCTCTTTAACTTAACGTTTTAGCATAGTAGAATTGAAAATTAGGTTAAAGAATCCATTATTTTTTATTTTTTCCTTGTGTGGTGTGTTCAACTGGTTCGACTCACACCAATGGTGGTGCACCCTATAAATTTATAGGGTGCACCACAAATTAGTGTGTTATGTTAATGCACTACATTTTTTTGGCGCACTTTGTAAATTGATACACACTGGGAAAGTTATAATTTTGTCGCGACGCATCTGGTAAAAGTTACTCCCTGATGTGTTTATTTTACCAATCGCACCACATGCATAAATATTAAAAAAATATAGCATGGTGCATTCATTAACCTGAACATTTCATTTTGATGAAACAAGGTTATTCATATGCATCGGTGTGAATTGTATGTCAATGCATTGCGTTAAGAAATAAAAAACCAATGTTTAAGTTATGCGTTTGGTAAATTGATATACACCAGGAAAGTTATAATTCTTACAATGGTTCGTCTGATAAAAGTTACTTCTCGGTAGGTTTGTTTTTATTGAACACATTGCATGCATAAATATTAAAAAAATATAGCTCGGTGCATTGGTTAACCAAAATGTTTCATTTCGATGCAAAAAGGTTATTCATTCACACCTATGCGTATTGTATGTTGACCTACTGTGTTGATAAATAATAATAAAAAAAACAATGTTTAAGCGGTGCAAGTAGTGGTACACATCGTCGAGGCACTAGGGCTACTGAGCAGTGAGGACGGACCACATGATTGTCTTGGTGTCATGTCCTTATGCGGGGATGGATTGGCGACAATGTGCCAACATCCTCTTCACACCAAAAGAGCCTACAAATGATAGAGGTATTATTACTGTTTTATTTAATCTAATCTAGTTTCATTTTATTGTCTTAATTATTTAGAATAAAAATTATTCTACCACTTTTTTTTTAACTTCTTTTATTAAATTGTTTAATGAAATTGTCTAATTATTGTTGTGTACTATATATTTTGTATACATTGGCAGTTTCATTGGGGGAATGTCTCCTCCCCCACCAGAGGGAGATAAAGATATGGTTGAGGCCACAATGGGTGAGGCACATCCTCTGATGTAGATGGGTGCAGGCATGCGGGCAAGTAGGGCTAGTGTCGGATTCAAGATGGAGTACTGTGACTGAATCTCTAGAATTTTTGTCAAGGAGGGAGTTTGATATGTGACAACTTGAAACATCAGGGCAGATCCTAGACTCATGGAGCTCTTGAGGGACTATCCACGGGATATGATGAGTCTGATGCATCATATCATCGTAACTACTAGGCTATTGGTAGCAAGGATGGATCATGGGAATGCAACATATGCACATGCTTCTTCACCCAGTACTGCACCATCAAATCATCATGATCAGGGTGATGATCCTTCTAGTGATGAGGGTGGTGATCCTACTATTGATCCTTCATATACATAGTCTTCACTGAGACTTATTACAATCCCATATGATCATGATCAACTAGGTGTTGGTGATCCTTTTATTAGTACTCTGCCTCCTCATTGTTCACCTTATGATCACCCTCTGCCTCATGTTTGTATTGATCAGAGAGCAGAACAACCACCTCCTCCTCCAACTCATAGTTTGATTGTTGATGTAGTTGACCATCCATCGTCTTCTGTTATAGAGCAAACTGCCTCTACTACTATTGTATTGTATTCAACTACATACCAAACTGCCACTATTATTGTCATATAATATATTTCACTTTTATGCAATTATTTGACTTTTATATATATATATATATATATATATATATATATATATATATATATATAGATACGGTGCATTTTTTTTTTTCATGTTGATGTACTTAATTTATATGTTGGTGTTGATGTGTATAGTGTAAGGTCATGTTAGATATGTTCATTTAATGTGATTACAGATAGATGTGTATGGGATAGCACTTATTTTACGTGAGATGCATATTTGAGGATGTGTGTGGTGATGATGTTAGATTACAATGCTTTTGTTTTGTTAGATGTGGTCATGATGATGATGCTCGCTTAGATTAATATTTTTTGTGCTAGAAAATGATATTTATATGTGCTAGAGGTGTATATAGTTAGATGATGGTAGTGAATTTCAATGTGTATTTTAGATGATGTTCATGTTTGTTGGATGGTTATCGTCATGATGTTTATTTTTATGAAATGATATTTATTACAAATTATGTATTACTGAACTTATATCAAAATTTTATATATGAAATTACATGCAAAACGACTTACTTCAAAAAAATGCAAAGATATTTTTATAAATTATAAAGTTTAATATGGTTGAAGCTATAATTGTAAAATTACCATAAATATTTCTATATTGCTTAGATAGTTCATACATATTCATTCTAACCTAAGTAGTAAAATATTTCAATACTCACATGGAAAATTAATTTAAAGGTAAAAAATTAGTTAGTTCTTAATAAGAAGAAAATGTGTAATTTTGTTCAATTTTATATAAAATATTATTAATAATAATTATTTACAAATAGTCTTTAAACAATGAAAAATTACACATGGTATATATATAGAGACAGAAAACCACTATAGATCCATCTTAATCATAGATGTATGAAGCACTAAAAGAGATTAAATATTTTAATATGTATATCTCTTTTCAAGTTTTTCATTGTAAAAAGAGGTTTTCATATAATGAGTTTCAATCTCTCTTGACTCCTGGTAGATCTGTTGTTAAGATGGATCTATACTAGTTTATAAAATTCAATCTATTGTTACATTAAAAATACTTAATTCATTTTTTTTAGCTAATTTAGATTTAATATAACTTAAAAAATTCTATTTTAATAAAATTTAATTTATCAGTAAAGTTATGAGAGTTTCAAGTAATTTAAATTTAATATGTATAGTAACTCCTACCAATTTAAATTAGAAGTTTGTCTCTAAAGAGGAGGAAGAAATGTAAAATAAGGCTGGTGAAGTTGCTTGTAGTTGGCGATTTTCCTTGTTGGAATTTCTCCCTTAAAGAGGCATGTGAAATTTTTATCTACTAATAAAGATATAATATTTTGGTGCTAATTTGGTTATTTATTTTCTATTGTGGTTAAATTGATCTTTTTTTAATAATAAATACGAGTTAAATAATACAAAAATCATATTATATTATATTTAACTTTTTGACAAATAATATATCTTATTATATTTTTTATTAATAAGAAGAACAAAAGAAATATTATTTTTCCACATACTTATCACGTGATAGTCACTAAAAATTCGTGTTCTCAAATTTCTCCTAGCTAATAACATCATGTTTACATTGAATAAGGTGTGTCTACTTTTAAAATAATTTACTTATAAATACATAAAAATATATATATATTTTTACATAATTTAAATAGGAAAGAGAAGTGCATCATGAAGTCTATTATAAAGTCAAACAAATGCCTCTTAATCACCATCACACTATTTATCATTTAATTCTTAGCCATTAAATATTTATTAATTCAACTTTTATTTATAATCACAATTCAAAAGAAAAGTCAAAACTTTTCCATTATCCATGAATAAAAAATTAAAACCTCTCATGCATTCATGTAAGCTCATTTGTTTCTCTTATGGTCCAAAAAAAGATGTAATCAACATTTTACACATGCACATAAGACCTCCTTTTCATTTACATAATGTTGCAAGAACTAGAATTTAAATATAATAAATATGATTTTACCTCTCATGTCAAGAATTGTATCTTACATATTAATAAACAATTTTTTCATTGTTAAAGTCCTCATATATTTATCACCACATGATTTATATTGATTTTGATATAAATCTGAAGAAAAAACATGTGAAATGATTAATAAACCAATAAGTATCTAACATCTAAGTATACATTCCTTCTCTTTAATTCCTTCATCTCAACCATTTTATGTCAAGTAGGGAAGAATCGATTTATTTTATCGAAATCATGAAGTGCTCTTGCGAACCTTTATAGAATAACTCTTCAATGTTAGGTTTCCAGGTTCCCTATTTTCACATTTTTAGGATATTCTTGTCATTTTCCTATTTGAGAAGGATTTCCACCTTGAATCATTATTATCGTAGATATTGTACACCATGTTTTAAACATTTATATTTATGGAGATATGTTTCATAGTGAAAATAAGGGAGGTTATTTTACTATATTTAAAAACTTTGATGATGGTTGTAGTAGGCCTTTTAGTACACATATATAACGTTCATATGATTTTCCTTCGCCATTTTCTAACACTTTGTGAGTTATTTTAAATTAATACTCACAATGTCATTTGAGAAAGGATATAATGAGTATATTTAAATTGATATCTTAAAAAAAATATAGTTATAAATAAGCATTCTTAAGGGAGCGTTCACTTTTAGGATTCAAAATGGACTTTTACATTATCTAGAGTAGAAAATGTTTTATATTAGAAATATTGTTTGGGGTGACAAAAGAGTACAAAATTGATAAATCATGCTTAGAATTACAATATTTTGATCCATCATGATCTGTATCCAAATCCTATGGAAGAAGTCTATTGTAAATTAGACTTAAACAAAGTAAACAAATATGTTAAGATTTTAATATTTAAATTAGAAATATTTAGTGTTAAGTGTAAAAATGTTTCCACTGGAAAAAAAAAATGTGTAATAACATTTTTGAATCTTACCAATTATCTAAAATTCCAGAAAGACGAACAAAAAATAATATAATTAGCGAAAAAAAAAAAAAAATTTAAAAATATATATATATATATAATATATATATATATATATATATATATATATATATTATATATATTTATATATATATATATATATATATATATATATATATATATATATATATATATATATATATATATAATATATATATATTAAATATTAATATATATATATTAAAAATATAAAGAAAACCAGCAATCTCTATCCAACACATCCAACACATATGGCTAAAAAAACACTTAGTTGTAGTGTTTAGGGAAAACCTAAGGCTCCCTAGATTCATGCCACATCTTTCTAGAGTTGATAGATATCAACCCACTATCGTGATCTTCCTTTACATTATTCTGATCAAAGGTGTACCACCACTTGCACCAAAAAATAATACATTGGAATGAACATAATTCCACTTCAATGATCTCTTATATATTTTCAATGTAACCTAATGTCCCACGTATTAGGTTTTGATCGCGGTGACTAGCACGACTAGATTGGTCAAAATCGACTTCCACTCCACATCCTTATGTCATGCATCCATCATTGATGTGCTTCGTGCAAAAATGATGTCCATATGCCCACATAGATGGGAATAAATACACCATTAAAAAGGTGAAAAAATCACAGTTTCATGTGTCTAATAACCATAACATAATTAAAATATAAAGATATAGATGTTACAATTCAAAGGTATATTTTGAAGTTAAAAATGAACAAAAAGATATTATTACCGAGTTGTTGCACCCAATCGCTATGTTTAGTGCATCCTCCTCAGCATGCAGGTAAAGACTAGATGCATCGTATTTCTCTCTGACTTTATCAATAACCCAACTGTTAGGGTATGTCACTCGATTATTTTCTTTTAAATGATTAGGATAAGGCATGCTTCTACCATTCAATCATCTGAATTCTTTCCTATCACTGTCCCATTTCCTCATTGTTTGTTCGTATAATGCAACCCATGTATTTGTCACTTCTGAATTGTAAATAATGAATTTGTTGATGTCTTCAATTTCAAAATTCCCTAATGAAATCAAACAAACATATATAGTATGTATGAGATCAAAATATGTATTAATTATGAAGTTCAGTGTGAATAGTTACTATGTATAAATCTGAGAAATGATAAGTCACTTACTATTTATCAAGCGCATTTTTCCATTCGTTTATAGAAGCCCCCCTTCTCTTTTGTCTTCATCCCTTTTGTCATCCCATATTATTACCCCTGGTGTGTTATCAATCTACTTGATCTACTCATTGGCATAATAGAAAGACTCATACGATATGTACCCCTATGTCATAGACCCCTCAGGTGTTTCCCCCTCTCAAACAAAAATTTTCAATTTCTTCATGTACCTCTCTAAGAACAACATCCAACGAAAAGAAACCACCCCAACTAATTCAACCTCATCTACCAACTAAATTAGAAGATGGACCTGCAAGTCCATGAAACTCATTGACAATTCCTTCTCAAACATACAAACAAACTTACCTATCCCTTGTCTCCACCATGGAAGGCTAGCCATATGAATCTCCTTTAATGTGATCCAATGTATAAATGCATATAATTTACATATGGCATACCATACGTATTAGCGGAGGTCATGATTCACGGACCCACGTATGAGCAAAGGATAATGACACTGCAAATTTTAAACACATACACAAATTAATTATATTTGATTTTTATACAACAAATTGACCTCCTCATCAACTTAGAAGCGAAAGACACGATAGTTGAAACAAAGACCACAATCACAGGCCTTGATTCCACACTAGCGTTTCCTGTTCACTAACAATCTACTTTATAAAGCTTGTTACCAAGCTTGGAGGTGCATTAGTTACCCTACTAAAGCATGTTTCTAGTATGGGAATAACGTTAGTGAAACTTGGTGAAGTTCCAAGGGTTGAAGGAATGAATTGACTCACAAATATCTAGATATTTGTTCCTAAAATTACTCAAGAAAAGCAAGGAAACATCCATATTCGACCTATTTGGAGGATTTCTAATATGAAAGAAGGAGGCAAATGGGAAAGAGCTGAAAAGCATGGCAAGTTCATTACTTTTGCCCTAGTGAACTGAAGGAGGAGCTTGGCAACCCTAACTCAATTGTTTTATAACCAAAGTGAGGGATATTGTGAAAGGGGTCAGAGCATTTGAAAGGATAGCATACTTAACTGTTGAGCATTGACTCATATCATAAGAGATGAGCAAGAAGGGAGAGAGAGAGAGAGAAGCTAGAGGGGTAAAGGAAGGCTGATACAATAGATGGTTCTAATCACTCTTCCAACATTAATATAGAACTGCAGTTGTACTATCTACTCGTGGTGTTGATACTATCATTCATTTAGTTGTTTGTTCAATGCCTATTAGCATGAGTAGCTTAATTCTATGCAATTAGATGTTCTTTTATATTCATGTATTAGTTATCAGAGTTGTATGTTGTGATTACACTTGTCTCTTATATGTGTAGGACTTGATTTGGAGCCGAATTTGAGGGGTTATGCTTGGCTACATTGTGATCTCCAAACAAATCTACACGGAGACTTGAGGTAATCTACTTCTAATGCTTTGATAGTTATTTATTGTCTATGAACATGCATGTAACTTTTTGCAGTTGCAGATAATCTTGTAATCTGCCAAAGGTCCCAGGAAGACCTTTGAGGGTATCTACATTCTCCATACACCATGCATTTTATCCTATAGTAGAATTGGCGACTCTGCTGGGTACTATACATCTAATTCCCAGTTTACCCAAACTCTTCTTTGTTTTATCCTCCTTCTAAGATCTCCCTATACTTTTGCAATCCCTTTCTGAACCACCAAAGATCTTGCTACATCTTGCCTACAGGTATTCACCTCTTAATCTGATCTTGAAAGCCCTTTTGTTTGACTGAATTCCTACACTAACGCAGGTTAGCAAGCTACAAAAAGCTTTATAAAGCACTGTACTTGTTCACAGGGAGTGTTAGTGAGCCTATTAACTCTCTGTAGCCACTGTTACAGAGCGTTAGTCTCCATACCTTGATTTTTAGTAGTTTCTGAAAGCCAAAAGGGATAGGAAGCCTTGTCATGGACTAAATGAAGATTTGTAACTGCATTTTTCTAGCAAAATAGGTGTCCTGATTTTTTTTTTTAGGAAATCGTTTTTGTTTTTCTTTCTTAAAAGCATTTTTACGAAAGAAAGACTCACATTTTTTATTCATCCTTCTGTTTAGCTGGTTAAAAGCTGCTTTATTTTGGTTTCAAGTAGTTATTAAGAAAAATTGGAAAGAAGTTCTTTGGTTATGCATGTGTTAAATGACTAAAATGCATGGAAATAATATGAATATGTGAAAAACTCTCACTTGTAGAATACAACTTGTTTTCATCGAATTGAAATTTTTTTAAAGCATTGTTTTTTGCATGATTTATTGAGTCAGAGTCTCATCACATTTCATACGTCAACTCCCCTACCAAAGACAATAATCAAGTATGCATAAAATTTACCTAAAATCAATCAGTAACTCTTTATTGAGAAAACAAACATTAGCTAGGCTAGGATCTTGGGATAAGAAAAGTGAGTAAAACTGCCCAAGATCAAACACCAAACTAGTGTCATTAAAAGAGAGAAAAATTCCTTCTACACTCATACTATCGGGACCACTCCAGTAAAAGCGGAGCTAAATACGAGACAACATCGGACTATAAGTGAAGGTAGCCTGCCTTCTCTTAGAAATCCTTTGGGTATTCTGTGTATTGGGGATCCCTTCGCGGATTTTGGAGCTAAGTCAGGGACTCAGGTATCCTGCCCACAAAACGTGCTATCTACAACTATGTCCCCCCCGGTGGTGTTTGGGATCTGAGGTATCTTTAGTGCCCAAACTTATAGGGACTCACACAAAGTGACTGGGACGGGTTGTCTTGGTACCTAACACAGACGGACCTACTCTGTCTTCAGTTTTTGGGAGGGTGCTCGTCTTCACGAGAGTACTTGGCCCCTAAATCTAAGATTCGAACGAAGCTCTAGAGTAATCGTAACTATACATCTGACCAGCCTTCTTTGTTATTCATTGAGATACTGGGTTTCATCTCTAGTGATCAGTGCTTATCAGACAAGGTCATTTCCCTTCGTTTGCTAATTGATCAATTTAGTGTATTTTTTATATTTTCTAGGTACCTGCATGCTATCATTTGAGACTTTAACGAATATCATGATAAAATTTATTTGATAAAAATTAATGGTCACCGTGGCTACATCCGGCCCTCGTCGTCACTTTAGACAATTTCTAGGCCTTCCTCCACTCATTGTGGAGGATCCATCGAGTTCCACTGAACCAAATTCCCCATCTTCGGGGGATTAGTCTCCTAGATCTCACACGGGATCTATTTGGACAACCAACGATTCAAGTTTGCCAAAGGATTTCTTTACCGAAAGATTCCTTCCTCCCTTTAACCCTCCGCTCATGAATCCGTTGGAACCTGTCTTGGCCCTCTTGGTACCTGTACTTCCTGCTTCGATAGTTGGAACATTTACATCTATCCCATCAACAACTAATGGGTCATGGAACTTTGTGGACGCTTTCGTTCCTCCACCACTTCCCTAGTCGACAGTCGTCATAACACCATCAATGGCGAACCCCGCTATCCTATTTGTCCTAGGTGCAACCACTCACATGACACCATCTATGAGTGGAACCTAACCGATGCTAGGTTCCACCCCTTTAGTGTCAAACTGCATACCTTCAACAAGTGCCACATACAATGCTCCCTATAACGCTCAATGTGGCACTATGGGCATGGTTCCTACCTACCAACAACATGGTTGGTTGCCTTTGTATAGTTTAAACCCCCATATCCATATACCTAGGGGGGTTCCCAATATGCACATGCCGGTAGGGAATGTAACAATTCCCCCTCCATTCTCAGGCATGCATGGTCATTCGCTAATTGACATGAGCATTCCCTCTATCAATCAAGGACAAATGGTTAGTTCTGTGTTGGGCGAGAATCCTCAAGGGGTTCCCAACCAATCCATGGGGGCACCCTACTCACACATTCAAATGAGTCAAGGGGGCACCGCTTATCCTAGGGGAAATTCTATACCCCAATATCAAAATCCTCATGGAAATCCACTCTACAACACCATACCTCAAAGAAACTACTACACCACGCAACCCATGTACAATATTGGGAGCCAAATGATGGGAGGAGCACAAAGCTCCTCAAGTCATTCGTCATCACCATGATCCAAGTTGGGGGCACCAAACTCTCTGCCTTTCTTGGCCACGTTGGATATACCTGACTTATACAAGCTGATGAACAACCCCATCTATCACAACTTATAATGGCTGCCAATCCCACATAAGATACGAATGAACATCCCAAAGTTTGATGAAGGGGAGGATTTGGGCACCCATATCGCCACCTACCATCTTTGGTGTGTTTCAAACTCTATGGTGGATGATAGTGTCTGGTTACGTATTTTTCCCCACACCCTCACTAGCAACGCAACAAAATGGTATATTGAGTTACCACGCGCGTTACACCTATGATGCTTTAGCGATGGAATTCCTAAAGCACTTCCAGCTAGCCATCCGCTATGAGACTGGGACAGAGCTCCTCACTTCATTTCGTCAGGATACCACCACCCACATCTCTGATCATATACATGAATGTAGACATAGGCAGAGGTTAGTCAAACCTCCCCTCCCAGACTTTCTCTTAACAGACTGGTTCTGCAAGTTCTTACTCCCGCAAATTGCTAGAGATGTCACTCTAGGTGGTGTGGTCATAGAAGACCAATCCATACATCATGCCCAACACTTAGATCTGATATATTCACAGTCTGACACTCTTTGCGACATAATCCCTCATGCCCCTGCCAACCCCAATGTTTCTGCTACTCAACACCCCGGAGTGCATGCCGACAGGATTGTCAGTGCAACCTCTGGGGCTGCAGTAAAACAACTCATCGGTCACATCATCAAGATGTCGGTGGACCCCTCTACCAAATCAACTGTTCTTCCTGCCACAGCGATAAACTCTGTGCAGTCTATGCAAAATTCTGGTGGTAAGAACAATAAGAATAAGAAAAAGACTGCTCCTTCTGAGGAGCAATTAACAAAGTAGCCAAACCAAAAACAGAAGGTCGTTGCGCCTACTGACAAGGAAAAGGAAAAACCTGCCAGATATCCATGCAATCTCTATGCTGAAGACCACATGACTTGGCATTTTCCACGTCTTCAGGAATGCACAGAATACCTTGCCAAAAGGGATACTGCTAAGACCCCCACTGTCCTTAGAAATCCTTTTCCCGCTCAATAGCAGTAAAATCTTATTGCAAACCAACCGCAACCCCCGTAAGGGGGCAACGATGGTTCACAACATCCTTCAGCTAGTGAAGGATCTTCTACCATTTACACATTTGAAACAGTAGAACTCACCACAAGAGCCAAACCTTATGGAGCTCCTATCACTCATGCAGTGGAACCTTCCCCCAGTGGAGTTGCCAATTTTGCTATAGGATAAAATGTATGGTGTATGGAGAATGTAGATACCCTCAAAGGTCTTCTAGAGACCTTCCATAGACTGTAAGATTATATACAACTGCACAAAGTTACATGCATGTTCATAGACAATAACTAACTATCAAAGCATAAGAAGTAGATTACCTCAAGTCTCCGTGTATATTTGTTTGGAGATCACAATGTAGCCAAGCAGAACTCCCTCAAAGTTGGCTCCAAATCAAGTCTTGCACATAGAAGAGACAAGCATAATCATAGCATACAAATCTGATAACTAATACATGAATATATAAAAGAACATCTAATTGCATACAACTAAGCTACTCGTGCTAATAGGCACTCAAAGTATTACAAACATGCCCAACAAAACATAAATCTTTGCTTTAAGCTATTGGTGGTATCGACCCAAGGGATTCCATGCTTGCTATTTTCGACATGGACAAGTGTAAACCTCCCTTTTCTCACCAGTTTGCATTTCACGTGCATATAACTTCGAAAGGTAAAGGTATACACAGAATTGTCATCGACGAAGGTGCTTCTACCTGCGTCATGTCAGCTTCATGTTGGCTCGCCTTGGGTTCTCCAACCCTAACCCCACAGTCAAACTCCCTTAAAGCCTTTAATGGCCACACCTTTATCGCAAAAGGATACCTAGCTAGTTTCCCCATCACTTTGTATGGGAAAACCGTAACAGTGGACATAGCAATCGTAGACAAAAATCTCGACTATAATCTCTTATTGGGTTGCAATTGGACATATGCCATGACAGTCGTCGTATCTACTGTCTTTCACATCCTATTACCATTGGATGGAAAGGTAGTTACAGTAGATCAGTTGTCTTTCTGCACCCCTGACTATTCACCATTACCAAGTAGCTCCATACCCCTAGTAGGAGGTGGAACTGACTCTTATGTCAGTTTAGGTACTAGTCTACTGAAGGCTTCTTCCCTCATGGGTTGTTTTCCTCTTCAGCCGTACAAGGTTTCACAGATAGTCAACATGATTTCATCTATTCCTCATGACCAGACTGATCCATGGTTCCTACTAGCTCCTTCAGACCTTGACATATTCAGAGAACAAATGCCGTTGTCACCAGCTGAATTGGCCTACCAAGCCATTCAATCTGCATCTACATCTCCAGTCACATTGGTTACTTCCAACGGTAACACTGCCCCTCCCATAACCGCTCCTCCTTTAGATCCACTCGATCAACTCCTACCTACGGACATAGTTATTCGAGAAATCATGAGTTTTGGAGAGTGACATTGGGAGGATTAGCACCATCATGTTTCAATATATGATTCGGACACGATGCCTCTTCAAATCATGTCCCTTGACATACCAGAAATTGTTTCCTCACCCTATATGACCATCCAAACTTTGGATGTGCAAGGAAACATGAGCGACACTTCCAAATCATTGCCCATCAATATTTCTATCAAGACAGGCATCATATTGGAGCTTATTGCAATCTTGAGGAAATTGTGAGCTCCACCTACCTATTTAAGGAATCCCATGATGTATTTAGTGGGTCTCATGAGGAAATGCCCAACATTTATCCGTCTATTTCCGCACATGAGATCTAGCTTTATGACAACGAAAAACCCATTGAGTGTCAGATCCCTTCCCTGGAAATAGCCATTGAACCATTGCCTGACACTACTACTGAAGAAGAACGCTTACTATACCTTAAACAACTAGATAAAACCCGTCGAGATGTCGACTTAGAACTCGAGGCTCACAAGCGTCGGGTACAATCCCAATTTGCGAAAGAGGTTAAGCTTCATCCTTACTAAGAGGGTGACTTAGTATTGCTCTATCATCCAAAAGATGACCTCTTGGAGGCATGCACGCTTCAACTTGTATGGCTAGGTCCCTATGTCATAGAGAAAGTCCTCCCCATGGGGGCATATAAACTGTAGGATTGGGAAGGAGTCCCGCTCAAAGAGCCCAGATATGGGCTCTATCTGAAAAAGTATTATGCCTAGTATTGCACTCGACATGTGCTTTGTAATTTTATGTATTCATAAGTTTTGCTTCCATTTTTGATGTGATTGGATTGTTTTGTTATTTAGTGGAGTACTTGTCTCATACATTCTTCTGGCAATGCAGATGTCTTACTCACCCTTAGCATACGTAGGATACACGGATGGTGCCAGTCATCACACACGGCACATTTCATCAGCTGCTTGGGTCATCTACACACCTAAGTCGGAACTATTATGTTCCGGGGGAGTCCTTCTTGGAACCATCACCAACAATATTGCTGAGTACATGTCTGTAATTTACTTCTCATGGAAGCGTCATCAAGGGACGTCTCCAATCTGGTGGTTAGGTTAGACTCCTAGCTAGTCGTTATGCAGTTGACAAATTGTTATCACATTTGTAATCCAACCTTGTTACATCATTATCTAAGGGTGCAACTCCTGGAATGTCAATTTGATATAATCACATATGAACACATTCCTTGAGAATTTTATGTGGTTGCTGATTCATTAGCTAACTATGTATTAGATTGGCACCTGTCTCATTCTTTATAGAAGCATGCATGAACAATAAAAATTTATTGAGTTAAATTTATTTATTTTTTACAAAAACATTTAAAAACACATTTACACCATCAAAATACAAAAATGTATGTATAGATATATAGATAAAAATCTAGTCTTTTACATCAAAATATTCCAAAAATTGGATGATTTAATAACAAAATGGCTACAAAAATCCCAACTACAAGAACTCATTGGCTACGCCAAAATCCCTGCTAAAAAGAGCCTATTGCTCCTGAAATGCTAAAATCACTCTAGCTATCCTCCGAAGAGGAACGAGAAACTGCTTAGGTACACGGACTATGTTTCGCTGCATATGAGCAAGAATCTCCCTCATAGGAAGAGGAGGGACACTCATGGTCAAGCCTTCGAGATTCCTCAGAACCTCGCAAAGGCCATCGGCATCGCCCCCTCCAGCAGGTAGTTGGCCTCCTCATCACATATGGCAAGGTTCACCTGCAGGTCATAATGGCACCACATCCTTGTTAAGCATAAAACTTCATGTCAGTTCTTATTTCACCTATAAAAAGAATTACATAAACATTTAAAAGCCAAAAAATACTTGAAGTACTGTAAAAAATCATTCTCACCTTGAGGACCCCAGTTGGTCCCGGGTGGCAGCATCAAGTCCGGGTCGTTAGTAAAGTTTATGCCCTCATAAGCATAGTCATCAATCATCGCAATTTGGCCACGAAGCCAATGGAAGAAATCTTCCTCAAAGAAATGTCGGATCGGTCCTCCTCCTCTGCGAGGATCAAGTGATGACCAGTGACCCTACCTTGGCTCCCTCAAATCAGGGGGACCTAAGCTCATCCTTGGGTGTGTAATAGGAACCCTCTCAAGAAAGAATAAAATTGTGATAGTACCAAACCCAAAACTGTGTTGGGTACGAGTCTTGCATGTTGTTAACTCTGCCTTCAATTGGTGAAGCGCTACTTCACACCAATTGAACATCTGTGGTTGGACACAGTCAACTGCAAGCAACAGTTGGGCCTTTGTCACAACGTGAGGACTCTTTGACCCCACAACTTCATAATCAACCATAAAATTGCCGACATAGATCTAGACCTTATCATCTCTATGGGGACTCTGTTGCTAACTAGTCCACTCTCAGGGATGCAGTAGGATTGCACCAGCTCTAGCGTAGATCGTGGACCTAACCTACCACCGGTAAGGTTTTCATGTGCCCCATGACATGATAAACCAGTTAAAAATTATTTGTCATCTAGGTCAATAACCATCTCCTAATCTCCAATCCTGAACACTTTCTCATGTTCATCTCAGTGCTAGATAATCCATCACAATAAATCCTCCTGCCCTTTCATCAACTCCAGCTTTGCATACTTCAGTAAACCATAGTGGTGCAATGCAAGTATGCATGTTGGATCATTTCACATCAACAGTTCCTGGATATCATGGGCCCGTTCTCTCCATAGGCTAGTCATTATGGCCTAAAACCTGCACAAAATAACCTTAAAAATAGTTAAAATGGGGAAAAATCACTTCAGGAATGCTTACATGAGGTTCTTAACTGCGCCCTACATCTCTAACGCTACCCCCAGTGCTACACAAGGAGGATTAACACCCTCCAGTAGCTCGTACAGAGTGTTTCACGCTCCCTGTAGGCCATTTGGAGGGTGTTAGTGTGCAAATATGGCTTTAGGGCACCTCAGATCTGCAAAATTCCACCCATAAAACTATCAAGAAAGGTTAAGCAATGCATAGAGCAAGGTTTTAGCCACTACATGGGACTGACGCCATGTCGAATGGTCACCTGGATCTCCTGCAATGGTACACGGAAGATCTGATCCTCGTTAGCTCCAAAATGCTTTCACAAAACTCAAATTATGAAAATGGTGAATGTGAAAGCTCAAAACATTTCCTTATATTTTGGAGACATTATTTTTTGAAAATCGTTAAAGAGGAAGTAGTCCATTCTCCATGATTTTCTATCATCCACGAACCTAGATGATAGGAATTGCTGCCTTTTTTATATCTTTTTTAGCTTTTGATGAAGGTACATTCAGGGATGAAAAGCAGTAAAAGATGAATGCAATTCTCGAACGAGTACTGTTCTTTTATGGGATCTTTTCTTGCTCTCAAAATATTGAAAAATCTCTGAGTCTCTCATTGTTGAGCTCGTTAAATATATACGAAGATGGTTTGAGTAACTCTTTTTTGCTCTTTCTCTAGCTCATTAAACTGAAAAAGAACATTTGAGAAAATTCTTTTTAGGCTCTTTTTTCTCGCTCATTAAACTGAAAAAATCCTGAGTTGTCTTTAGGCTCGTTAAACATTTATAAATATGACCTGAGCATTCTTTTAGGTACTTTTCTCACTCATTAAACTAAAAAATATCAAGTTTTTGTCACCAAGCTCATTAAAAATATACGGCAACAACCAGACACTTTCTTTTTTGGGACCATTTCTTGCTCTTAAATAAGAAAATCCCCGAGTTTTTTCCCTCTTTCAGGCTCGTTAAGTCTACGAAGGAGGAATGAGCAGTTCTTTTACCTCTTTTTCCTAGGTCCCTGAACTAAAAAGTATACCTTGAGTTTTCTTCATTTGACTTGTTAAAATTTGATGAAGATATTGAGTTTGTCGTCACGTGACTCATTAAAATTCACGACGAAAAACGAGTTTAGTCCGTCTCCTCATACTCGTAACAAAATGAGGTTGAAATTTATTGAACATAGGTTTCTCTTTATTCAGATTCAATAGATTAACTTACAAAAAAGTAACCGATCCAGGTATACTATTAACCTTTTTTCGCACCCAGTTAACAACTACAACAAAGGGACCACCATGGAGTTGCTCTTTACGATCTTTTCAGACTCTCTAAATATGAAAAGACCACCGAGTTGTCTAGTCTGGATTTGTTAAATTACACAGACAAGAAATAGAGTCACTCTTTTTATGATACTTTTCAGACCCTTAAAACATGAAAAAATCGACGAGTTTGCCTGCTTGGGATCATTAAACTAATTAGATAGGGCAGAGAGTCGCTCTTTTTGTGGTCCTTTTCAGACTCTTTAAATAGGAAAAGATTGATGAGTTTACCCATTTGGACTCATTAAACTAATCATATGGGGAAACTTGATAGTATAGCTGCATTCAGTATTAGAAAGCGTGGTTTGGCAACAGTGATTCCCTTGAAAATGGCACTCCCTCAGTTAAACCTTCCTTGTGATGACCTCTCAATATGAAACCTACCATCCTATGAGTCTAGCCTAAATACCCTGATGTGATTGCATCTCTATATCCTAACACTCTATAGTGTTCATGAGTCTAGTGCTGCATGGTTAAAACCATTGTCATGCCTTCTATTGTTCAAGGATGAACCTTTTGTTTCCTCCATCAACCCGTCAAGCATATTCTTCCATCATGCCCTCTGTTATTTAGACCCAAATTCTCAAAAGATTCATCAAGAAACAAAATCTTTCTTGTCCCGTTTTTTGTCGATTGATGTAGGACACATTATTTCCTACCTTTCGACAAGTTTCTTCCTATTGACTTCAACACTCTATCTAGGAAGACAACCCAGAAACACATTCAGTGCCTTGGTACTTGCAGACATTAGTGGAAGGTTACCTTGTGTTTGATCATGGGTTCTCATTATTGGCTCTTGGTGAAGCGATTCCAATGGGTGTTCGACGACAAAGATATCTTTCACACTCATTAGATTGTACTGTGCATCTTGGAGACCATCACCATTATCGGTGGCCTTCCTTGCGTCTATTAATGGTCTCCATTATTGACTGGTAATCAGATGATTTCTTGCATGTTCGACGTCAATGCATATATTCACATGTATCGATCTATGCTGATCGGTGAAGCGAAAATCAAGACCTTGGGTAGAGGCTTACATCATTCAACCTTTTTTCCTCTCCCAAGCTGCACACATTGTTTTTTGGAGACAGCTTACCAGGATGATTCTATTATGACACCGAATCGGCATTGTGCTTATTGGCGGCCAACATTTGTCATATCTATTTGGAGAAAATCACTCTAACATAGCTATTGAGCATGGGAATAGCTGACTCAGGACATGATTTTAGTAGTTTATATATGTGTGTTGTATCAGGTTTGCGGCATTGCCTGAAGCTCCAATCTTTCTCTCTCTTTTTGAAAAGGAAAATTACAATTTTAGTAAAGTATTTCGGCCATCGTCGCAGCCTCTGATCTCATAGTTTGGGGGGCATCTATTATACAACAAATTTACCTCCTCATCAACTCAGAGGGGAAAGACATGATAGCTAAAACAAAGACCACAATCACAGGCCTTGATTCCACACTAACGCTGGCTGTGCACTAACAACCTGCTTTATTAAGCTTGTTACCAAGCCTGGAGGTGTGTTAGTGACCTTAATAAAGCATGTTGCTAGTATGGGAACAACGTTAGTGAAACTTGGTGAAGTTCCAAGGGTCAAAGGAACGAATTGACTCACAAATATCTAGATATTTGTTCCTAAAATTACTCAAGAAAAGCAAGGAAACATCCAAATTCGACTTATTTGGAGGAGTTTCAAGATGAAAGAAGGAGGCAAATGGGAAAGAGTTGAAGATCATGGCAATTTCATTACTTTTTCCCCAGTGAACTCAAGGAGGAGCTTGGCAACCCTAACTCAATTGCTATATAATAAAAGTGAGGGCTATTGTGAAAGGGATCAGAGCATTTGAAAGGATAGCATACTTACTGTTGAGCATTGACTCATATCATAAGAAGTGAGCAAGAAGGGAGAGAGAGAGAGAAGCTGGAGCAGTAAAGGAAGGCTGGTACAACAGATGGTTGTAATCACTCTTCCAACATTAATATAGAACTGCAGTTGTACTATCTACTCGTGGTGTTGATACTATCATTCATTTAGTTGTTTGTTCAATGCCTATAAGCATGAGTAGCTTAGTTGTATGCAATTAGATGTTCTTTTATATATTAGTTATCAGAGTTGTATGCTATGATTACGCTTGTCTCTTCTATGTGCAAGACTTGATTTGGAGCCAGCTTTGAGGGAGTTCTTGGCTGCATTGTGATCTCCAAACAAATCTACACAAAGACTTGAGGTAAGACGACTGTGCCTAGCGGCATCGATAGCATTTATTATTTCAAAGGAAACGACAATAGAGGGTTTAATGTTGAAATTGGCCAAACTATATAAAAAACCCTCATCCTGAAATAAGGTATTTCTTATGAAGCGTTTATTTAATATGAAGATGTTAGAAGGTGGATCTATTGCTAATCATTTAAATGAATTTAATACAGTTACCAGTCAGTTAAGTTCTGTAGGGGTAACTTTTGAGGATGAAGTTAGGTCTCTGTTATTTCTATGCTCACTGCCAGAAATTTGGAATGGTTTAGTTATGGCCATTAGTAACTCTGTCTCTAGATCTAGTACTTTAAAATTTGATGATGTTGTTGGTGCAATCCTTAGCGAGGAAATGCGACAGAAAAACTTCAGTGAGACATCAGGTAATTCTTTGACTGCAGAGATCAAGGGAAGAAAAATAGAAAGAGGAAAGAGCCTAGGATATCACAGTAAGTCAAGGAAAGGCATATCCAAGCCCAGATCAGGGATAGTGTGCTGGAAATGCGGGAAGAAAGGACACCTGAAGAAATACTACAAGTCCCAGAAGGGAAAAGAATGAGATGTGCAATAAGAAAACAATCATGAAGCAAATGTGATAGGTGATTTGTTGCAATATGCTTTGATTCTTTCTTTAGAAAATATTATTGATAAGTGGGTGGTAGATTCAAGGTCCTCATTCCATGCCACAGCTGATAGGAAACATTTTCATGATTATGTTCAAGGAGATTTTGGACAGGTTCGATTAGGTGATGATAAACCCTGTAAAATCATTGGAATGGGTACAATTTTCATAAAACAACATAATGGAAATCAATGTCTATTGAATGAGGTAAGGCATGTTCCAAATCTGAAGAAAAATCTTATTTCAATAGGGCAGTTGGGAGGTGAAGGCTATGTGACTACTTTTACAGATAAAACCTGGAAGGTCACTAAAGGATCTCTGGTAATAGCAAAAGGAGAAAACGTTGGTACATTGTATTTATGCAATGGTATTTCTAATTTTGTTAATGCTTTAACCTCTACAAGAGAAGATACGACATTGTGGCATCATAGGCTCACGCACATGAGTGAGAAGGGAATGCAGATTATTCACTTAAGAAATTTGTTGCCAGGTTTGAAGCATGTTGATTTAAAATTCTGTGAGAATTGTGTTTATGGAAAATTTAAGAGAGTCAGATTCCTTAGAGTTGGGAAAGAAAAGAAGAACGAAAAATTAGAGCTTATGCATACAGATGTATGGGGACTTGCTTAGGTATCATCTCTTGGTGGCTCTCATTATTATGTTACTTTTATTGATGATGCAACCAGAAAAATCTGGATTTATTATATTCAAAGTAAATCTAATGTATTTGATACTTTCAAGAAATGGAAAGATTTAGTTGAAAATGAGACAGGAGAAAAGTTGAAGTGTCTTAGATCAGACAATGGAGGTGAATATTGCAGCAAAGAGTTTGATAGATATTGTTCAAAGAATGGAATTCGCAGAGAGAAGATAATTCTAAGAACACCACAAGAAAATGGTGTGTCAAAAAGGATGAACAGGACAATCATGGAGCGTGCAACGTGCATGAGATTGCATGCATGATTGCCTTTACAATTTTGGGTAGATGTTGTAGATACTGTTGTTTATCTAATAAACAGAGGGCGTTCAAGTTCCTTGGATGGTGGTATTCCAGAGGAGGCATGGACAGGTAAAACATTTAAACTACTCATTTTTAAAAACTTTTGGTTGTGAAGCCTTTGTCCACAATAATAAAGAAAATAGAACAAAGCTTGAGGCAAAATCAAAGAAATGTACTTTTATTGGATATGGTGTTAATGATTTTTGTTATCGCTTTTATGATTATGAAAAACACAAAATCATTAGGAGCAAAGATTTCATATTCAATGAAAAGGTTTTGTATAAGGATCAGTTGCAAGAAAAGAAACAGGAAAAAGAAAACTGAGAATACACAGTGCTTGAAGAGACCACAGAAAAAGTGATGGTGCCTAAAAAACATAATCATCAATAGCCAGAACAACAACCACAACAGAATCAAGCACCTCAAACACCTGGAAGTGGTGTTAGAAGATCTACCAGGATAAGAAGACCCCCTGAACAATAATCTCCTTCATTATATTATGTATTATTGATTGATTCTCGTGAACCAGAATGTTATGAAGAAGTAGTGTAGGTAGAAACCAGGAAGAAGTGGGAGAAAGTCATGAAAGAGGAGATGGAATCCTTAGCACATAACCAGACTTGGGACTTAGTCAGGTTTCCTACAAGTAAAATAGCATTGCGTAATAAATGGGTTTACAGGTTGAAGGAAGAATATGGAGGTAGACAAAGGTATAAAGCTAGACTTGTGGTAAAGGGGTTTGCATAGAAAAAGAGTACATACTTTGATGAGATATTTTCTCCTGTTGTTAAAATGACCTCAATCAGAACTATTTTAATTCTAGTAGCAACTGAAGATTTGCATCTTGAGTAGTTAGATGTAAACACAACTATTCTCCATGGGGATTTGGAGGAAGAGATATTATGCAGCAGCCACAAGGATATGAGGTAAAAGGGAAGGAGAAACTAGTGTGCAGGTCGAAGAAGAGCTTGTATGGCTTAAAACAGGTTCCAAGGCAGTGGTATCTAAAATTTGACAGGTTTATGTCTGAACAAGGTTATACTAGATGTCACTTTGATCATTGTGTTTATCTCAAAAGGAAAAATGATGGCAACTATATTATATTGTTATTGGATGTAGATGACATGCTTGTTGCAGGTTCTAACATGCAGGAAATAAATGTGCTCAAAAGAAAATTGGTGAATTCATTTGCAATGAAGGATTTGAGTGCTTCAAAACAAATCCTTGGTATGAGAATAACTAGAGACAGAGAGAATCACAAATTATCATTGTCTCAAAGTGAGTACATAGAAAAGGTGTTGAAAAGGTTTAATATGCAGAATGCAAAACCAATTAGTACACCTTTGGCTAGCCATTTCAAATTAAGTAAGGAGGAGTGTCCCAAAACTCAGGAAGAAATGGCTCATATGTCTAAAGTTCCATATGAATCAGCAGTGGGAAGCTTAATGTATGCAATGGTCTGCACAAGGCCTGATATTGCACATGCAGTGGAAGTTGTAAGCAGGTACATGAACAATCCAGGAAAAGAACATTGGATGGCGGTGAAGTGGATTCTTAGGTATTTGAGAGGTAGCACAAATCAAGCATTATGTTTTGTTGGTTCAAACATTGCTCTACAGGGATATGTTGACGCAGATATGGCGAGTGATAGAGATAACAGGAGGAGCACAATAGGGTATGTGTTTACTGTAGGTGGAACAATGGTCAGTTGGGTCTCAAAACTACAAATTATTGTTGCACTCTCAACAACGGAAGTAGAGTATGTTGTTGCTACAAAGGCTAGTAAAGAAATGATTTGGTTACAAAGGTTTCTAGATGAATTGAGTAAGAAGCAGGAGTTTGGAAGGTTATACAGTGATAGCCAGAGTGTCATACATCTTGCAAAGAACTCCGCATTTCATTCCAAGACTAAAAATATACAACTCAAGTACCATTTCATACGGTCAACATTGGAAGATGGATAACTAGAGATGGAAAAGATACACACTATCCTGAATCTTGCAGATATGTTAACAAAATTTGTAACCAGGGAGAAACTGAGAGTCTGCTCAGTGTCAATTGTTCTTCAAGTATGATGAAGAAGATGAAAAATAGTTAGGTCCAAAGTGGAGTCATTGTCTAGCAAATGAAGCAGCGATGGAGTTGCTATAATCAGTGTTTAAGTTGGAGATTGTTGGGTGTGGAGCTTGATTATCTTCTGTATTCAAAGGTATTGCTACATTGGACCCCAGTTCGTAATGGGGCGGAAAATCTACCTGTAAAATATATGCTACAGAGGGGGGGGGGGGGGGGGTCCAGGGGGACGCGACTACAATCTTTGGGAACCCCCTTGGTGGGGGATCGAGGGCAGTGCCCTCGAAGCTAAAAATAGATGTAAAATTACCTTGGAAAATGTTGTAATTTCATAGTCAATTTGGGACGTTGATTAGGTGGATATCTAACAGTAGAAGTGATGTTTAATTTAGGGTTTCTTGCCTTAGAAGGCAACCCCTCGCTATATATGAGGGAATTGTATTACGTCTATGTATATCTGTATTCTGAGTAAGGAAGAGAGAGGAGATTGAGAGTGAAGAGGGAATTATAGTGGATCTGTTGTAGGTTGTATCTCTTCAATTTGTTGGATAATATAAAAGGAAGGACTGGCTGTTTCTCTGTAGGCATAGCCCAAACTGGGTGAACCACGTATATCTGTGTTTCTCTTGTTTTATGCATTTTCTGCGTTTATATTTATGCAATATTTTATGTGTTCCATTTCTCTGTAATATATAATTTTCTAACATAGACTCCCTATTTGAATCAAACATTTATGTAATCTCCTTCTCCTTCTCTCTCTCATATTCTCTAAGCCATTCAGTTGGTGTCATTATTACATACTTTTGGGTTCTCTCTAGTTTACCATTGAAAACAAATGTTTCTCTTCTGTAAGGGTGTTCTTATGGGAGGAATACCCTGAAGTAGTCATACACTAGCTTTTTTAGGTGGTTGGACCACCTAGACTTTAGAAAAGGTCCATAACGTTTACATTCATTATACCATTTTGTTACAAGACCTGCAAAATTATTGTATAATAAAGGGCACATTAGTGATCATGAATATCAGAATAATTGCAACGAATTAAATTAATATGTGAAATATATTGTTACACATAAAGAAATCAATACACATGTAATTTACCAGATAAAGCTCCTAAGCTTGGATAAACATGTATGGTGTAAGCACATATGTCATACAAGATAGAACTCCTCTTTGTTATAACGAGTCTTGATACATCGTCTACATGCATCCCTTCCTATAATTCCTTCAATTCATCTACCAATGATTGTAAGTAGACATCCATATTCTTCACTTGTCTTCTACCAAGGACTATGAGAGCCAAGATAAGATGTGCATTCTTCAAGGACAACCATGGGGGCGTATTGTTATTTATGAATATGATATGCCAAATAGAATAGTTGTTTTTTTGGAGGGAATATGGGTTGCGCCATCCATGGCGATGTTGAATCATAGACTTTTTACTTCATCCTTGAATTTTTCAGGCCATGTAGCCTCTATATGCTTCATGGATATTGAATTTGTTGGGTTTCACATAACTCCCTACTCGTGTCTATGTGAGGCATACCATCCGTGTAACATAGATAATTCTTTGTAATGAAAGACCCTAGGAATCCTTAGGATTATAGGCATGTGCCTCAATATTTTATGAGGAGGACCATGTGATTTACCTTTTTTTTTTTTATTTATGGTACATGTCATGCCCACATTTAAGGCATATCTCTTTGTCTCCATATTCTCCTCTATATAGAATATAATTTGTATATTCATGATATGATATGTACTCAACACCCAACATTTTCTACAACTTCTTTGCATCTTTGTAGCGACTGGGAAAGACATTATCACTCGGAAGAACCTTATCATTGAATAACCAGCATTCGGTGCGAAATATAAATTTATAATGTCAATATTTAATGTTCATAAAATCCACCATTTTTAATGTTGATTGTGTGACAAGATTTTATCTCAAAATATAAGGGACTTGATCATGGTCAGTTACCTCAATATTTCCAAGAAACATGAATTCGACATGCCAAAATTTGCTTTCAATTTGTACAGTAACAATGTTTCCCCAAACTAGGTAGAATTTGACTAGCTGCCAGCTCCAAAGAGAGGGGTGGTGGAAGTAGATTTTACGTTTTTGAATAATGTATTAGTGATATGAGCATAAACCCCTAGCTCATCATTGTGGAATGCATCTAACAACATTTCCTCCATGGCAGTCATATCCCATAAGTAGTCATCCGTACCAACTTTTATTTGATTTCCTCCATTGCCAACTTGTGATGAAGAACTACTATTATTGTTGTCATTCCTAATTAGTGAATCTAGACGTAGTGGAAATTGAATAGGTGGTTGATTCAACCATTCTTTGTATGCTTCCTCTCTGAATTTTTCTCTTAATGTAACCTTCTCTCGATTTGACATTGTAGTGGGATGCTCTGGAAGATGGTAGGTGGGTTGCTCATCATCACTAGAATCCTAATTTCAAAAAACATTGAGCATTACTACATCAATGATATTAGTAAGAAGAATGAAATTGGTTTGTTTAAATTACATTATACCAAACAACTATTACCATTGTTAACCAAAGATTGCAGCTTGAAGATGCCATGTTCCAATTGGCAAGGCAAAATGACAACACATTTTTATTTACCAAATGCTTGTGGTATGCTGCTCCTAATAAGAGCTTCCGAAGTTTTTAAAATGGGGGAATATTTTATGCATATGCACTCGATTCTAAATTGGGATCCTACAAATTTGGATACATTTTCATTCCAATTGACATGGATAAAAAAATTCCAATTAGATAATCAAAATATAAATAAAATATGAACTTCTTAGAGATGGAAATGGAAAAATCCGCAAAGGACTTTAAGCAATATGGAACTAGCTAGATTTTGAAGCACTGGCCATTTGATATTATGAGATTTTCTCCTTGTAGTTGAGAAAAAACGACAATAATTTTTTGTGTACATACCTCAAATTAATTTCGAAAAGCATATAACCACAATCTGAATTTCAATATAGTTTTCAAACTATTTTTCAAGAATAAAGCGAATTTAAGCGAAAAATGTATATTATGAACAACTGTAACTCTTGTGGATGCATCCTAAAGGATAATTTGAGAGGAATATGCCATTTCATGTGAAAATAAAAATTCAGATAAATATGCCATTTCATGTGAAAATAAAAATTCAGATAACTTTTAAAGCATATCGGTTCTCTTGTAAAATTCAAGGTACTGATGTGTCAAAATAATAATCGCACTAGTTTATGGGATTTCAAAAATAAAAAACAAATTCCATCATATCGATGTTCTTTTAACACTAATTTGCACCTATGTGTTTCACCAAAAACCACACTAGTGCTTTAAGATAATAAACACACCAATTTCCGGATTTCTAAAAATAAAAAGGAATTCTATCATATCAATGCTCTTCTAAAACTAACCACACTGATGTGTTTCACTAATAACCACATTAGGGTTTTAAAATAATAATCGCACCAATTTACATGATTTCAAAAATAAAAAATAATGAATTCTATCATATGGGTGTGTTAAAAAAAAAATAGCACACTGATAAGTTATCTTAATTTGTGTGCATTACTCAAAAACACATTGTGCATTTCTGAAAAAAAGTACATATAAACGTGTGTTCATTTTTTTCAAATTGAAAATAAGCCGTAAATGATTTTTTGAAATTTTATTTCATAAAGTTTTTTAAATAGTAAGAATTTATTCACCATTTCATTATTTTTCCCAAAATTTCAAGGCAAAGATTTGCAAAAATGACAAACTAAGAGCACTTTGAAGCAACAGAATACTTTGGAACCACAAAACTATTTAGAAGATCAGAAGTGGAAAGGTATCATGATTCACTTAAAACCCTGCATAGTAAAACTTTTAATGTTACTGTTGATTTTACTAATATTTTTTTTTACAATTTATGTTATATTTAATTAAAAGATAGATTTGCAAGAGAGACATATTGGGAGCACTATGGAGTATAAGAATACGAATACTTTGGAACAACAAATCAATTATTTCGAAGATAGAATTTGAAAAGTATGGTAATTCGCTCAAACCCCTACATGGTAAAAAATTTTAAATTTTATTGTTGATTTAGTAAACAAAATTATAGTTTCTCTTAGATATAATTAAAATTCAGAAGAAAAATAAATAAATAATTATATATATATATATATATATATTACTATTGATTTTACTACTAATTTTTTTGCAATATTTGCTCCTATTTATATTTAACTGAAATTCATAAAAATAAAAAATAAAAATTAAAAAATTAATCAATCAATACTTACCTTAAGCCCTTACTTATTCTTGTTTATGTGACTACAAAATTTTACCTTAAAGTTTAACTCCCTCTACCACTTCACAATTATGGCTTTTTATTTTAGGCATTTTAGATTTAAGGGGTTTATGTATTACTATATATACTTCATATTTAAACATGGAGACTAGTTGTTGAATAAGATCCAAACCTTATTGGCCTTGTCTATATTTTTTTAAAAATAGCCTTCGTTTACCAGTGTGCTATGTTTTAAAAAAATGCATTGATGCTTCATGTTTGATTTAATGCACCGGAACGCCTAAGACAAATACCATCGCTAATTCAAAAAATAATGCACTAGTGCCCCATTTTTATATAACGCACGAGGGTGCCTATGAAAAATAACATCGTTAAATAAAAAAACATCTATTTATTTTTTTTATTTTCCTTTTATATTGTGATAGTGGTTATTTTATTGTTACATATCACATTGTCATAATATAAAGTTAAAAAAAAAAAATAAAAAAAAAAAAAATCACTATGGTGCTTTATAAGCGCGCAAGTATTTTTTATTTTATTTATTTATTTATTTATTTAATTTATTATTTATTTTTTTATTTTTTTTTTTTTTTTTTTTTTTCTGAAAATTATGTGATTTATTTATAAAATATATTTAATGTATTTTGTATTAAATGGTATAAGTTTTATATTCATAAAAATGTCTAAGTGGTCAAAAAGCGAAAACATTGATCAACACAATGATAACACATCTAAAAAAGCAAAAAATCAAGTTCTTTGTAAATTATTTATAAAATTAATATGTTTGAACTCTATGTAAGTTTAACTAATATGTATTGTTTAGTGTATGTCATGAAAAAACACAAAATGAAGAAGCTTTATAAGATTATCTTTTATCTAAGTGTAGAAGAGTGTAAAAATATGATGGAAAAAGTGTAGAAGGATGAATTAGGTGAATGAAAAAATATTAGATATGAGTTTTTCTTTTCTTTTGAATGTTAATTAATAATATACTTAAGAATATTAGATAACAATTTTTAAACAATTTATTAATTCACATATGTTGAATGTTCTAAAGGCACCAATAACGAAGGAAAATAATGTCATTCTAAGAAAAAAAATATAGAACATGTAAATGACGATGAATTGGTCCTTAGCTCATCTAGAGTGGTGTTAGAGATTAATGAAAGGGGGGGAATAAATAATGTCGTTCTAAGAAAAAAAATATAGAACATGTAAATGAAAATGAATTGGTCCTTAGCTCATCTAGAGTGGTGTTAGAGATTAATGAAGGGGGGGAATAAATAATGTCGTTCTAAGAAAAAAATATAGAACATGTAAATGACGATGAATTGGTCCTTAGCTCATCTAGAGTGGTGTTAAAGATTAATGAAAGGGGGGGAATTTTTTTACAAAACTTTCCCCTTACAATACAAAAATCAATCTAAGGATTCCAAGAACTAAGTTATATTAAAACTACAGGAAGTTTTTCCAGAGCAATGGTCAATGAGACCTGTCATCCTTTCAACAGCAAAAACATACAACAACAAAAAATAATCATTCAAAAAATAATATTCTTAATTAAAATACTATTCTAGAATTATATGTTTATATTACTACAAATCATTCATTTATTAATATCAATTTTGTAATATTTAGTTTTCATATATCAATATAAAAATAATTATTACTTTTTCGGGAATATATGAAAATCCCAAAGGATCAACAAGATGATATCTTAAACATGCCAATAGGAATGTCCAAAAAAATGTACAAGGAGATGGTCAAAGAAATTGACATAATTGCATCTGTTATGGTCCTCTATTTCATAAGAGGAGTTGTTTTTACTTGATGATTTTATATTTGAAAAATGTAAATAACGTTTCTTGTTTGAAATTTATTTCCAAAAGAATAAAAAAATACTTATCAAAAAAAGAAAAAAGAAAATAAATTGTAGGGGACAGAAAAAAAAGGAAAGAAAAGAAAAAATAAGAACAAATAAAAAACAAAAACAAAGAAAAGACAAGACAAAAGGAAAAAAATATATGAAAAATGACCCCCTAGGTGAGAAAGTTTAAATGCCATGCGAAAAAACAGAAAATACATGAAGACTTTCATTTAGAAATGTTTGTATATAAGTGTGCAACTTGTTTAAATGCCACTTAGAAATAAATGATTCAGTTAATCATACTAGTTAATTATGATCAAACTAGATCTGGTAGGTTGGGTTAGGGAAATAAATCAACCATCGAGATTAATGTTGGTTGAAATGGTTAGTTAGATTAGAGACAAGTTAGCCAAACTGTTTAAACTTGGCTAAAGTTCAATGAAGTATTTAAATAAAATTTCATATTATTTTGAATAGGAAAAATAAAATAAAATGCTTGCAAATTAAAATGTGCCTTTAGAATAGATTAATCATGCTTAGGACAAGTAGTTAGGTTTAGAGTAATTAATCGTGTTATTTAATCACGATTAGCAATATGTAATAATGTGTACTAGCGCTAATGTTCGGGTTTTGTTATAAAGTCAGAAAACGACAAAAAATTCCATGTTGTCGTGTGATATATCGGGCGCATGATTCAACGATCGTGATCTATCTTGCCCGGATCAACGGCGGGGGATCATTTTTTGGCACCCTAGTCCATCCTGCCATTATCAATGGGGGGAGGTCTAAAGAGCGGTAATCCAATTCTCAAGCCCCACGCTACATGGCGGTCGCTCGTGACTTTGCACACCCCCCCCCCCCCCCCCAACCTAAAACCACATACCACTACCCCCCCTGCATAAAACCACAAACCACTACCCCCTTCCCGAAAACCACCTTTCCCTCCTTTTCTCTCGCCAACAGTCAACTACATCATCTCCCATCATCGTGCCACTTATCTCTCCCTCATTCGCCCATGAACCTATCTGTTACACCATAAGCCCATTGAACTCTTTTGTTACGATTAACCGTTAATCATTTATTTCCCTAATTCACCCATTTTGTAATGGATTTGTGCGCAACAGCCACCAATCTAATCGTTATAAATAAAATCTGGTAACCCCGCATGGTCCTTCTTTGAATTGTTTCTTGTTTTAATTTACAAGTATTCATCTCTCAGAGTCCATCTCGCATCCACCACCAACACCTATTAGTTTTTGTAATTCAAGGCCAAATTTACCCAACTAGGTAGTGTTCTGATCTCATCTCTTCCCTCCCTTTTTTATTTCTGGAGTTTTCAGACATGGCACCCAAGGGAAAGGGGAAATCTTCCAATCCCAAACCAAATGATGAAAACCTTATGTCCTCTACCACCCCTAACCTTGACCATTTACCCCTCGCTGACCAGTATTATAAAATTGTTGATATAAAGTGTGAATTCGATTTCGTTGAATTGCACCACTGGTTGAAGAAAACATATCTAGACCAGGGGGATGACATCAGTTTCTAGGAATCTCTATTGCCCATGTTCATATTTCTACAAGTCCACTATTTTCTTGATTTCATCATATGGTGTCAAACCAAATACAATCTAGTTCAAAGAACCAGTAGCCCAAAATGGAGACATTTTGGTCACTATTTCATCGAAAACCATAAACCAAATGCTATTAATGCCTAAAAATGATTCTCTCAATCAGTTTTCTGCAGCTGCCCTAATGAATCTGTATCATAAAATCACCTTCCCTTAGAGAGCACAAATATTTGATATTTTCTTCCTAGAGGATGCTCAACTTCCCAAGAAAAGTCCCCCTTATCCATCTTCCATGTTCCCAGAAAAACTAAACAAATCATCTCTTTAGTGTCTTTCATTTTAGGGTACTAGTCGGACCAATGGGTGGATGAGCCTATTCTAGGCTTTCTTTCCATTTTTTCTAAGGAGAATAATCTAGCTTTCATGTTTAATTTCAATCACTTTTTGGCCGATAATATGCATGAACAATTGATGAAGATCACTACCGAAAGCATGTTCAAGTATCCAACTATATTAGTTTATATGTTCCTTTTTCAACAGGGTGACAAATTTCCAATAGCATTGAGAAAACAAGATGATGAAGGAGTCAGTCAGTGAGTAATAGAGTGGAGCTCATTGGTTAGAAGAAGTTCAATGGAATCCAGTTTTATAGACTTCATAGACAGGTTTATTCATACAGTTGCAGGGCTTCTCAACAGTCAGATTGAGCCAAGGATCAGTCTAGAAATTAAGAGGATTTTTACCTAAGTGAGCAGACCAAAACTGAAGACTGGTATCTGTACCAGAGCTATACATAAATAAGAGTATATGGGTGTGAATTACCCACATATAAGCTACCCAAGTATGTTCCAAATTCCAATGAGGATATTTTCTCTAGAATATATTAGACAAATGATTAACATTGATGAACTCCATTTTGTTTCAGGTAAAAGAAAATCACAGTTTAAAATCAAGTCACAAGTGGGACCTTTTACATATAATAATAGAGCAGCATGGAATGAGACAGATTTAGTCATCAAACAGATGAATTTCCACCTAAGTTTTACCCGATTATATGATCCCTTCAATATTATTTCTAATTTAAGGGTGGAACACAAAAGCACACCTTATAATCATACTCCTAGACCAGAGACCGAAAAATTCATGAATCAAGATTAGTGGGAGGAAAACACATTACAAGAAGCAGAGGAGAGGACTCTGCCAACAACCACCTCCCAAACTCCAATGCCTCAAGAGAAGCAGAACAAAATACCAAGGTAAGAAAGATCTTGACCAGTTACAGAAATCAGTGCGAAAGAATAAATTATTTATCAGAAAATGCAGAAAACTGACCCTAAAATAGTCACTATTCAGCATGAAGAAGGGCAAGAAACCATTGTCATGATTGGTACACAGTCTCAATAGAGTCAGAGGATATTTTCTCTGCAACTCCATCCTCCTCGACCTCATAGGATCCCTCATAATTAGTGCAGTCAACAGAATTGGGAGATAATCTAGATGAGCGAAACATCTTCAATAAATTTCTGAAAATCAAGCAAAATAATGAATCACTCAAGGCTGACCTAGAAACAAACCTCTACTTCCCGGCATAGACTATTAATGGCACTTGATAGTGAGCAAGGAAGAATTCAAATGGAATTTTTCCAAGCTCAAGTGTCATTCCCAAAGTCCCCTTCAGATTACAAGAAGACTATTTTTTCATTTGATGCAAAGCAGATACATCCTATAGATCAAATGGATATGCATAGATAGTATATAGAAATGCTTTTCTCCACCATGAACAACACTTCTATGATAGCTTCAAAGTTAAGGACATCACTCAGCAATGTCCAATCACAATTAAAGCTGGAGAAAATCTCCTCATTAGCAAGAGACAACAAAATCAAATCATTGGAGGACTTAGTGATCAAACTGAGTTATGATGCTGGTGATGTCAAAGCAGTGGAAGAAATACTAAAGAAAAAAACAGATATAGCAACACTTAGAAAGCAACTGAAATTACCATCTACAGAGGATCCACAAGCAAAATAGATAGAAGAAAATGAGCAGGATAAAGAAGACATGCTCAAACTCATCATTGAGAAAAATGTACAGATTAAGGAGATGGAAGAGAAAATAGAAAAATTACTGAAAGAAAAAGAATATGTTGCATAGTTAGCCATGACTACAATCACATCTATACCAATTTCTATTTCAGGGACAACCGAGGATTCTACATTAGCGTCAAGTGACCTAAACAAACTCATGTAGGACCTATCTCTTCAAAGACAAGATAATGATAAGTTAAAGAATAAATTGAACAATCTGGAAGAACATAAGTTGAAAATTGACAACCTCTATGTAGCTGAGTTGCAGAAACCTCACTAGCTTGCCTAAAAAATTGAAAGATTGGAAAATGAGTCACTGATGGCTCAACCTTTGGCACAGGGCAAGGAAAATGTTTGGCTGGAAATTATTCAAGCCATAACTGATATTTGGCCATCCATTCAGATCATTTTTTAGAAAGAAGAGTTGATAGAAAGATCTAAGACAACAATAGAACATGTTAGAGATGCCCTGGGACACAAATTAGGTGAGGCCACAACAATGATTAAAGTGTTGAATTCTGATGCAGGTGCATCTCACCCTTTTCTTAATTAAAGAAAAATCCAAGTGGAGCATGAAGACGTGGACCAGCGGAGCTGAATAAAGGGGAAAAACAGAGAAAATCTCGCTTAAAGCAGTTAAAGAAAAAAAATTAAAGAGAGAATGGATAAGACTAAATAGACTTCCTATTGTTAATAGCCATGCACACTTTTTGGACAATTTTTGTGGAGAAAAATCAGAAGAGGATAGATCGGTCCTTTCTAAGACTTCTTATATAAATGTAATGCAATAGGGGTGTAATAGATATCTTATTTTGTGAGGAAAATTGTGAGTGGGAAAGATGTAGCTCAGCATAAGTTCTTTCTTTAAGGCTGAAAGGCCTTAGTATGTAACTGTTTTATATAATCTATGAAAGCCTGTTCAAGTGTTATTGTATACGCTATGTGTTTTATAAATGAGTCAAAACTTGTATTCTGTAATTAAAAATGGTGTTGCAGGCACTCGGCGGCGGCTGCATGAATGTTCAAATGGGAGCAAGACAGACTATAACGGTGAATAAATTAAAAGGCTTCCCAAACATTGAGTGGGCCCATAACCCACAGGTCCAGGATCAAGATTTTTAAAGAATTTGGGATTTTGGGCAACCCCCAAAATCTCATTTTCATCAAGTGGTATCAGAGCAGTAAGATTCTGCAGAAAGAGGTACAGTTGTGTTAAAGATGGAGAGTTTATGGTCTTGCTATTGTGCAGATGGCAGCAGAGGAAGGTGAGAAGATTGCAATAGCCTAGAGCAGTTACCAAAAGACCAAGGCTAGAGGAGAGCTTGGTGAGGTAAGAGGCAGCAAGGAGGACTTGCTGTTGCAGAGGTTGATTGCAGCTCACAAGTTAAAGATATTATAAAGACCAGAAGCATATGACCAGGAGGTCATAAATTTTTGTGCCTCGGGAGTCTGATGCAGGTGCATCTCACCCTTTTCTTAATTAAA